>CM038145.1:184785475-185059869 GCA_021437245.1 Aegilops speltoides
GCACACCACTATGCTTCACATACAAAGTAATGGATCATCAAATCGGAAGGGTTTAAACCCGTGAACATTGAATCCTATGATGGCACAACACACCCAGCGGTTTGGATCGAAGACTATCTCCTTCATATCCACATGGCCCGCGGCGGCAATCTTCCGACATCAAATACCTCCCTCAAGCAAAAAGGCCCAGCTCGGCATTGGCATAACAGCTGCCAGCCGAGAATCAATTGGGTGTTGGGAGGACACGGAAGCGCATTCCTTGATAACTTCCGGGCACATATGTTACAACCACGGGCGCTGATGACCTAAGCCACATAATTCAGCAGCCAGACGAATCGGCGGACAATTACGGACATGGTTCTTAACCAAGAAAAATCAAATCGTCATTGTCCGGATCTGCGAGGCACTTTCGCAGCCTTGAGACATAACATCGCGATGAGTGGCTTGCCGGCACCTAGGGCGAGGAAAAGCCAAAATCCATGGCAGCCCTCACATCACTCATGACCAGCCTGCGTGGGAGAGGACAGGTAGCTAGCCCGCGATAACAACTTCAACAAAAATCTGGCGGTCCGGATACCAAGGACGCAATGGCGAATCCGTCGCAACAAGCAAAAGCGCGCGTGCGGCGATAACACTAAGGATCGGCGGTCAGCGCCGGATTCGGGGCTCAAACCGGTCGTGGAAAAAGCCATTCAAAGAACTACTCGGGTCCGTCAATTTGGACCAAATACTCGACCGCTAATTATGGGATACCGGCACCCAAAAAGCCAATCACACCAATAGGGATTGTTGGGTATTCAAGCGGCGAGCAAGTTAATCACGAAAACAATGACAAGGGGCTGCATAGCGATGGCGAGGAAAGACCCAACCGCCCGAACAATAGAGGGCGAAAGGTTTCCCCCACAAGTGTGGACGGTGAACATGATATCGCAACCCACATACCCAAAGGGGCGAGCGTGCACTCGAGGGGCGTATATGCGATGTAGCGATCGCCCCAAAGTTCAACCCATGGTCCTCCTGCCCGATCACTTTTGATCAAAGGACCACCCACCGACATCCGCCATGGCGAGTTCGCGCATTGGTTCTAGACCCAATGGTCGATGGGTTTCACCTCACTAGAGTCCTAATGGGCGGCGGCGGCTTGAACACCTTTATCGGGATACATTGTGCAAAATGGGCATAGACCCTCAAGGATTAATCCTACAAAAGCGACCTTCAAAGCGTCATACCGGTGTAGAGGCCAATTATGCGAGCTCAATTACTGGGAAGTGGTCTTGGATCCCGGATAACTTCGAAGCGAGGAGTTAATCTTGACATAGTTCCGTTCATGGCGGCTATCATGCCTTTGCTCGGACGAACGCGTTTACAAAGTTCGATCTTGATGCCGCTTTTCGCATACCTCAAGCTCAAGATGCGGGCCCTCGAGTCATCATGGTCAGCGGAAACAGAGCGCTCCCTCGAGCGGAGGAACATCTGGCGGCTCTTGTGGCGAAGTGCGAGCAGCCTCTTAAGGCAATTCTCGAGTCCGGCCGTTAAGCGTTCGGATCTTGCTAAGCGTGCGGGTAACCTACAACAAGACCACAGCACGTTGAGCATGCGTATGTCGACTAACCCAGCCCTCACAAAATTGCAAAACCGGTACCCGCGTACATCACTCGCTCTGGAAATACCATGGGCATAGGGGAGGGCACGACCATGGCGAGCCCAGTGCGGCTCAACCACACGGGGGCTCCCAAATGTGTCATCCCTTTTCTTTCATTTTTCTTTTTCCTCGGGACTCCGTTTACGGAGGCCTATCCGTGATAGACTGCCGAACTCCGATGCAACAGCCGGGGAGGAAGAAAGGCCACGCCAGTGTCGAGTGGTCTCCATTATGAGCATTATACTGTTTTATACACCATTCGCAGCCTACCCTAGAGGACATGCTAATAGTTCCACCCCTTGCTTACCACACTATTTGTATTGTTACGCATTCACGGCGGTATTATTTGAACAAACAATGCATCGCTTTTGCCTATAATTGCATTTCTTTCTTATACATATGTTCATTTATGACATGTTGCATCCAAGTACACTTTAGTGCGGCTAAATACATCGAGGGCTTAAGTTCCCCACATCATGGTGTGATAAGTCAGAACACTTTCACAAGTCGGCACCCGAACTTATAGCATTATATGCATCGGCTCGAATCATGTCTTGGGTCAATAGTTGGGTTTGCGGCTCCCATGTTTTGGTACCTTACAATCCGTTATATCGTCTAAGGTAGCCTTTGGGAGAACCCTGCGATTGTGCCCAGTTGAGCTGGCGAGCACCTCGATGGAAAGCTAAAACTGACCGTCATGATGAGGCGAGCCGATCGCTGTTCGAAGGTTTTTGAGTCCCTAAAGACTTATGCTGCTTAGAAGCGAGGAACGGCTTTGCGGCCCGAGCATGGATAGCGCCCGAATTGACCTTCCGAACACTAGGGGCTTAGCTGAAATTTAAAATTATAGAATTCTATGGCTAAGTGAGTGTTCAAGCACTATAAGTCCGGTTGCCTTGTTTGTTGTGTTGGCGCCTCCTAGATGGACCCAAAAATGGGAACAAGAGCGCTCAAGTTTATCCGAACACCCGGCACTTTCGTGGCATGGGGATTGAAGCCGACGACTTGCCATCTCTCAGATTTGATAAACGGCCGCACAGAAGGTAATATTTTAAATTAACAAGCGTTGCTTAGCGCATATGAACAAAGTTTTCAGCACACAGGATAAGAAAGTGCAAGTCTACTCAAATATTACATCTTTGGAGCACTCACCCATAATAATCACGGGCACCCTTGAGACACCCTTATAATACATCTCGGGTGTGTGATACTCCTTGCCGGCGGTGGCGCGTCCGTCACAAGCTTCTCGACATCCATCTTGCCCGGTGCACTTTAGCGCGGGCAAGGGCCAACAGGCACCTTCAATGCGGTAGTGCTTGATGACTTCAACCTAGGGACACGCATCCACCAGCCGCCCACTGGGGCGAAGTAGCTCCCGGGCATGGCCTCTTTAGGCCATAGCCGAACTATAAGGCCCTTCATGGCTGTTTGGCCACCTTGTGGAGCTCGACCAGCTGCTTATTGGTCACTAAAGGCACCGGATGTCCGGCCTCGACATCTTGAGACGAACACCTTCTCCATCGAGCTCCCTCCTCGGCTCTCTAAGCGGCAGCGTCAGGACATCTTCTTGAGGCGGATCTGCGAGCAGCTCTGGAGAGCTCGAATTGGGTAAGTAACGGGTAATTCACTTTTACATGCTTGCTTTGCATGAAGAATGCCTTACCGCTGCTATCTTCTTCAATTCCTTGATTTCTGGAGGGCCTTGTGGGCTTGGCCTTGGCGGCTTTGAAGCTTTCAAGAGCGGCATAGCTTCGGACTCTCGAGTCTTCAAGTCACGCTCCAAATTCGTGTTTTTCCACAAGAGCACGGAGCTCTTCTTTGTACCTCCGCCACCACGCCTCCTGCTTCTCTCGCTTGGCGCGTTTTCTTTGCCGCATTGCGTTCGGCGTACACCGCCTCCTTGAGTGCAAACCTCGTTAAGTAGCCTGGAGTACCCACGTTATCCTTGTCATTTCTCTTGCAACCAAATCCTTTTACATGAGTACAACTTTAATCTGGTGTTACTCACCTTCCTTGTCCTCGAGCTGCTTCTTGGCTTGCGGCCGAGCTTGCTCTTGGACTACTCGAGCTCTTCTTCAAGGTATTGACCTCCATGATTAGTCGGTAGAGGTCGGCAATGCGCTTGCATTCCCATATGGACATATTTTTAAGACTCCTGCGTATATCTTTTTAGATCCTCGGCCCGGCTTTTCTTTCGAACACGAACCAAGCATCGAGAGCTCTTGTCTATGCGGTATTATATTACATATCTTAAAATTCTTACCTCAAAGCTTTGTTAGAAGGCTGCTGCGAGCTTCGGTCGACCCGCTTTTGGCGGTGAACCTACGAATCACCGCACTCATGGCGGTGCGGTGTTCTTCGATAGGCGCCATTGGCGCCTCCGGCCAAGTTATCCGGCGCCTCGGTTGGGCGGAGAGCCACTGGCGTCTAATCTTGCCCTTCTTGCGAAGAGCGCATGCGGACTCGGAACCACGAAGGTTCGGTCGCGAATCGATCCGAAGTCCGGGAGGTTGCCTGCGGCACCTCGGGGCCTCCTCTTCTGGTGGGTCCCTTTCCGGGATCCCACCTCGCCGTCGTCGACATCAGCGGGGAGGGCGGCGGAAGTGGTGATATTCACATCGGCGTGCCCAAGGACCCGCTTCGGCAAGCGGGAAGATGCGTCCTTAGGCGGACTACGAGGTTGTATCACGGCGTTAAAAGATGCTATCGACAAAAAAGAAATCATGAGTTATTCGAGTCCGGATACTTACGATCTCGCCGAGGCTTGGCCCTTGAGGCCACTCCGCGTCGCCGTCGCGGCGTTGGTAGAAACGATCGAGGAAGGTCCTTCCTTCTTGGACCCTTGGCCTCCCGTTGGGAGGCCTTCCTCTCTTCTCTCCCCGGCTGGAGAGGCCTCTTCTTCTCCTCCTCGTCCTCATGGGAGAGTCGCCTCGAGTCATCGGACGATGAATCCGATAACACTGGCGCAGGGAACTCCTCCGGGTTCCGTGGCCTTCTTCTTGGCCTTCTTCTCGGGCACCACGTAAAGTGCGGAACCGGCAACCTGTTAGGCGGGCATCCAGCTGGAGTCTTACGGAAGGGGCAGACGGTTAACTTTGTTCGGACGTCTTCTGCCGAACTGTTAAAGGTATTGGGAGTTTAGATCCCGCATAGAGTCAAACTATGAAAAGCAAGTGTCCCATAAAGGATAACATGGCTTCCACAAAGGCGCCCTCGAGCCAAGTGATGTTGGGCATCTTGCCCACCATGGCGCCTCCGCACTCCACTTGGTTGCCCTTCACAACCTTCGGCTTGACATTGAAGGTCTTTAGCCACAAGCGAAGTGGGGCTGGATCTTGAAGGAAGGCCTCGCACCTGACGATAAATGTCGAGATGTTGAGGATGAAATTGAGGGCGGATCGTGGAAATCCAGGCGTAGTAGAACATGAGTCCCGGACAAAGGGGTGGAGTGGGAAGCCCGATCCAGCGGAGGAAATGGGAAGAAATACCACCCTCTCATGGGCACGAGGGTGGGGATGAGCTGCCCCTCATCGGGGGAGCCGGTCTTGCGATGTCATTTGGACAAATATCCGGCGCCCGCAGCTTTCTTGATGTGCCCCTCCGTGTGGGAGGAGGCCATCCACTTGCCTCCGCTCCGGACATGGTTGGAGAAGGTTGAGGTGAGATGTCGGACTTAGGCGCTGGAGCTCGAGTCTTGAGGAGATGGATAAGCAAAGGAGGAAGAAGGCGTGGGTAAAGGTGGATCCTTATCCCTTATATATGGGCGGATGAAACTATGCATCCCCACTAGCTGGTAAAACTAACTTATCTCCCAAAGCGCCACAATCAATGGCGATTGGGTTACCCGTCGAATTGATGAGAATCCGGAATAAGGGACACGATCTACTGCTTGACAAGGCGTGCCAAGAAACCACTTAGCTAAGCGCGGTGGGTGGAATAACAAAAGCGATTGAGTAAAGGCTTGGTTGTGGTGTGACATCACTCCACAAAATCGTCGGCAGATTGAACTTGTGTAAATATTATTCTCTCTCGGTGGTATGTGGAATTTATTTTGCGAGCGGACACTATCTGGTGTTCACAATCTTATCTGAATTGTTGGAGGAGAACCCGCCTTGCAATGCGAAGACAATATCTTGCGTCGGACTTCGTCGTCATTGAAGCTTGGTTGAGAGCTCTTGAGGAGTCTGGACTAGGGGTGTCGGATAGCGAACTATCATCATCGGCGGACTCAAGACTATGAAGATACAATATTGAAGACTTAGTCCCGTGTCGGATGGGACTTTCCTTGGCGTGGAAGGAAGCTTGGCAATCTGAGATATGTAGATCTCCTACCATTGTAACCGACTCTATGTAACCCTAGCCCTCTGCGGTGTCTATATAAACCCGGAGGTTTTTAGTCCATAGGACGAACAACAATTATATCATAGGATAGCTTCTGGGTTTAGCCTCCTTGATCTCGTGGTAGATCCACTCTTGTACTACCCATATCATCAATATCAATCAGCGGGGTAGGGTTTTACCTACATCGAGAGGGCCGAACACAGGTAAAAACATTGTGTCCCTTGTCTCCTGTTACCATCCGCCCTAGGCATAGTTGGGACCCCCTACCCAAGATCCGCGGTTTGACACGACATTGGTGCTTTCATTGAGAGTTCCTACGTAGCCGTCACCTATAGGCCCGATGGCTCCTTGATCATCAACAACGGCGGTCGGTGAGACTTTTCTCCCGGACAGATCTTAAGTATTGGCGGCTTTGCTGCTGAGGCCAATTCACTTGGCCATCTGGAGTGAATTGAAAGCTTCTCCCGCAGTGCGTGCATTCTAGGCGAGGCCCATTCATGTCGATTGTGGCGCTGAATGTTAGGCGATAAGCATTTGTTAATCTCCTTTGTTTACGAAGTAGTTTCTGATCAATATGCTCTTGCTTAAAAGCTTCCTTGCCATATTACGCACTCAATGCTGCTTAGCTGAGATGGCATGCCAAGGCCGATTAGTTGCTAAAATATCCTGCCATATATTTATTGTGGCGTGGGTGCCATGGTCTAGTAGCCAATCTGTTAGGTGGAATAGCTCTACACGTTTTATACTCGATCTTTGTTGCTGCGATGGCCTTGATAGTTTGATGGCTGTGTGCTCGGCCTCATTACTGCTTTGAAACAACTGCAATAATTTAGCACTCAAATCTGTTTGCTGAATTAGCTTTACATATATTTCGTTACTTAGATACGCTTTCGTCCAAATATCTTGCCATAGCTTTAGACATCGACCTAGGTATTTTTTGGACTTCATAAAAAGCATATATGTTTTTCTGTAATATCTAGTAGAAGAACTAATTTATATGTCTAACAGATGGGCAGGACTTGGATAACTTCGCTCGAAGATTCTCCATTGCATATGTCGAGGGTTGAAAACTTCATGAACTTTATCGAGCTGAGTACGGTGGTCGAAATCAGATTTGCTCTGCCCGTGTAGAAGTTGTATGAATTCAGTTACAAGACCCCAGTCAACTATGCAAAATCATCTACACTTGTATGGGATGTCGGTCACATATACTAGGTGGGTTCATCATGGTGGCTGTGAACATCAATGTTATTGACTACGTGGAAGTAGCAGATCACCATCTTGATCTACGATGCTCGGGTGGAAGAGGAGGAGGAGGTGGTGGTGGCGGAGCGATGAGTTTGACCAACATTGAAACAATGCTACGAAATGCTCGTGCATTCCGTGAATTTTCACTGCGGAAGAAAAGCGGTGGGCCCGCATGTTGGAACAATGCAAGCGTGGCTGTCACCCTAGGAAATAAGCTTGTCGGTATTCTCAGCTATGGTCACCTTTCTTGGTGAAGACATCGGCGGATGACCAACAAATCATTCGATCACGATGTTGGCTGCTTTACGCAAATCTTTCCCGGATGTTATGCGAGCTGCCACACACTACTGATAAAATGAAGAAGTTCCTTAAATGCGGTTGGAATTGGATATGATATGATCCATGTTTGTAAAAATAATTGTGCTCTATTCGAAAGGATTATGCCAACAAGTGAATGCCGAAATGCAAATCATCAAGATGGAAAGATGGCGATCTTTGTGAAGAGGATTCCTCATAATGTTACGAGACATTTTCCAATTATATCAAGATTGCGAGAGGTTGTTTCATGATGCTCAAACAAGAGAGATGTATTGTGGCATTCTAGGAACTAGGAGTATAGAGATCGAGAATGTAATGAGCCATCCATCTCATGGTAGTGAGTGGAAAAGCTTCAATCATAAACACAAAAGTTTGTTCTTGTGGGAGAAACATTAGACTTGGCTTAGCCGGATGGATTTAACCCATTTGGCCAGGACATACATATAGCATGTGGTGGTGCTTGCTATCCTTACAACATGCCTCCAAATATCGCACCAAAGAATCAAACTACACGATGGCCTTGCTCATCCCGGTCCAAAAAGTCACAGAAAGGATTTTGATTTGTTCATGGAGCCTCTGTGGAGAACTTCAATAGCTATGGAGGGTGTTATCACTCGAGACCTATATAGCATCCACCGTGATTTCTTTCTCGTCTTTGTTATAATTTGGTGCATCCATGATTATCCGGCTTTAGGCACTATGTCGAGGCGAGCGAAACATGGTTAAAATGCATGTGTTATTTGTGGCGAAATCCGTTGTCATCATAATACTTAGTAAGATCTGTTACATTAGACACCGACATTTCCTTGCCAAGGACAAATCGCATCCTAGAAAATACCGAAGACATGTGTTCAATGAAAAGCATAGAAAACCATGATCGTAAAGAGGCTCAGTGTTGATGAGTTGCAAGTGGAATTAGAAGGTCGGTATATTACACGGGAAACCATCACGGTAATGGTAGCGGGAAAAGGAAGCGTGGCGAGGCGAGAAGAGATTATTGTTTACCCGCGGGTCCACTTTGTGGGACTTGGAGTATTGGAAAGATTTGGATCTGCGGCATAATCTTGATGTGATGCACATCGAGAAAATATATGTGACGACATTATCGGTAGCACTTCTTAATATTGAAGGCAAGGCGAAAGATGCCTTAAAATCTAGGATTGATTTGACACACAGGTATCGGGGCGGGAATTGCAGGTGCAAGATGAAGGTAAACCACGGGATATGGCACCATGTAGGATCGAAAGTATGTCTAGAGGGGGTGATTAGACTACTTGACAATATAAAAATTCAGCCTTTTGACAAAGAACAGTTTTGGCAGATTCACAATTATGATCAAGTCAAGCATCACCCTACATGCAATTCTAGAGTATAGGCAGCGGAAAGTAAATTGCACATGTAGTAAAGAGAGGTGGAGAAAGCAAGCGCAATTTTGGAGCAGCGGTGATTTTTCTCGTGGTTCCGATAGGTGGTGCTATCGTACTTCCGTTGATGGAGACTTCAACCCACGGAGGTAGCAGCTGCGAGAGTCCACGGAGGCTCCACCCACGAAGGGTCCACGAAGAAGCAACCTTGTCTATTCCATCATGGCCTCGCCCATGGAGGCTAGCCTTACTCGGGGTAGATCTTCACGAGTAAGCGATCTCCTTGCCCTTACAAACTTCTTGGTTCAACTCCACATCTCGTGGAGGCTCCCAGCGACACCTAACCAATCTAGGAGGCACCACCCTCCAAAAGGTAATAGATGGTGTTGATGATGATGAACTCCTTGCTCTTGTGCTTCAAATGATAATCTCCCCAACACTCAACTCTCCTCACTGATTTGGCTGTGGTGGAAGAAAGGATTGAGTGGAAAGCAACTTGGGAAGGCTAGAGATCAAGCTTCATATGGTGGGAGTGGAGCAACAGTCTCAACACAAGGGTAGTAGTTCTCTTCTCGAAATGTAAGGTAGGAGTGGTAGTTCTTTCGATGGCTCTCTCCACGAATGAAGAGGGGTGGAGGGTATTTATAGCCTCCACACAAAATCCACACACATTTGACCAATCTCGGTGGGACGAAGTTGACAACTTCGGTGAGACCGAAAGTTCAAATAATGTGAGCGTTGGGATTTTCGGTGGGACCAAAATACAATCTCGGTTAGTCCGATTCGTGCAAAGACAAGAGCTTGCCAATCTCGGTGGGACCGACTTCATCATCTCGGTGACACCGATTTGATGTGAAGGTTCTGAAGCTTGGCAACTCAAGTTTGGTGAGACCGAGTTGAGAATCGGAAAATCCGAGATTTCTAGGGTTTGGCTTTATGGCTGAGGTGGTTCATCTCGGTGTGGTGAGTTTGGAATATCGGTGGGACCGAGATTACTTATGAGTGTATATGGCGGTGAAAGTTCTTGATAGTTTAGGAGATGTATCACTAAGCACTTGAGCAACGGATCATCATCATAACCTCATCCCTTTTAATAGTATTGGCTTTCCTATGGACTCAATGTGATCTTGGATCACTAAACCAAAAATGGAGTCTTGAGCTTTTGCCAATGCTTGCCTTAGCATTTTGAGGGTCCACTTCTTGATCCTTGCCATACCCATATCCTTGAACTCTCTGAAATGATTCTCAAGTAACTATTAGTTCAATGATATATATGTTGTTATTAATTACCAAAACCACCGGGGATTAGTTGCACTTTCAATCTCCCCTTTTGGTAATTGATGACAACATATAGATCAAACCGACAAAGGATATAATCAATGAATAATATAAATAAGCTTTGAGAAGTATGTGATAAGCAAAGCTCCCCTAAATTTGTGCATTATTTAAGATTTGCGTTTGAATGCAAATGCACAATCGATTAGGATCATGGGTCACTCTTCCATGTCACATACATCTTGGTGGGCGCACAAAATGATAAGAATGAACAGCATGCACCCAATCACCAAGACATGAGTAAATGGTCATACAAGATATGAATGGCATATGATAAGCATTAAGCACACATTAAAGCATAATGCGACCAAGCACTCATTAAGGTAGAATCAAGCGTAGTATCAAACACCTTTGAATGTCTCGAAAACCAAAAGTATCTCAAAGAAACCGCAAAAGAGCGAAAAGCAAAAGCGACAACACACTCTCTCTCTCGAAGTCCTATGATCTATACAATTTCTCCCCTTTGGCAACAAGTTACCAAAAAGTTCGAAAAAAGCATAGAGCTAAGCGTCCTTTGGGACTCTGTTTGGCGGCTCCGTCTAGGTTGATGTCGGAGTGGATATGGCGACATCGGCGAACTTGGTGATGTCTGTCTTTGGAGGAGTAGTCCTTTGGAGCTGGAGTTGGAGTAACTATTGGAGCTGTGGGAGAGTCTTTGAAGCTGTAGTCACAGTGTCATCCTTTGGAATAGCGGTGATCGAGTCTGTGGGAGCCGGAGCGATCTGTTGATGATAATCTGGACTAAGTCATCTGCATCTCACGCATAAGCTCTTCCTTCTCCGCTTTGCTTCCTCAATATACGCCTCGAGCTTGTTGGCCAGTCACTTGCACTTGATCGACTTCACATCGGGCGTGGATCTTGTCTTCAACAATCCTCTCTAAGCTCTCCACGAGGCTGTACAATCTTGGCGGATGTTGTTCAATCCTTTGGGTAGCTTCAAGAATCTGCTCTCGAAGCTCTTTGGTTTAGCTACTCTTCTGCTGCTGCTTCCTTGTCGACTTTGGCTTTGATGTGGCTCCAGCCTTAATGGCATCACCCATGAGCTTGCTTTGCATCATCATGCACTAACCTCTTTCTCTTGGAAGTTTTCTTCACCTTGCTTGCATTTGCCTCTCCCAAACTCAGCTTCTTAGCAGATTGGCTTGACTTTCTTTGGTGCCCTTCTTAGTTTGTTGACTTTGTAGCTCTTTGGCAACAACCTTCCTCTTAGGCTTTGAGGTGACCTCTTCCTCAACAACAAAATCTGAGTCTTCATCATCTGAGTTCCTCTTCTTTCTAGCTCTGGTGGCTGCAGGAGGTAAGCCACTTGGTGTACTCCTCTCACCATCATCGATGAGCTGCTAGGATCGGGACTAGTGCACGCCTCTGGAATATCTGCAATGGGTGTCTCGACCTGTTACATTTGTCCTTTGGCATCGACATGGTGACAATCGTGAATAGATAAGGTGTAGGTAGAGAAGAAGATTCATCACAAATCACGAAGTTTTGCAAAAATGAGTTCAAATTCTAGTATTAGGTTTTCCACGAAAGACATTTCGATCGGACCGAGTTTAAAATTCGGTGAATCCGAAGTGTTCAAGCGAAGCATTCACACCACTTTCGGTTTGACGAAGTGGGTTTGATCTGCCGAAAACACTAGGGTTTCACAGAATCGTCATTTCGGTCACACCGATTTGCACAACTTCGGTTGGACCAAAGGTGCGATGCAATGGCCATAGGCCGTCGGTCATACCGAAGCGTAAAATCGGTCTCACGAGAATATGTTCGTGAAACCTAACCTAAAACTTTTACTCGAATCTAGTCCAAGCGAACTAATCGGGTGTCTGGGAAGATTTCAATCGTGGCAAGATACTAGGCAAACCAAGCGTGCATTGAATGGGAGATGGGAGCACGAGTGGGATCAAAACTCACCCTAACTTGGTGGAGTTTTTCTCTGGCTGGCAGGCGGGAGAAGATGTCCGTTGGCGGCGGAGACTGTGGCGGCGCCTGAGCGGCAACAGCGACGATCCGGAGACCAAAGCGGCGGCGGCAAAGGGGTGTGGGGGCGAAAGCGTTTGAAGGAGAAATCAGCAGCGGCCCTCGGATATATATATACCCCTTCTTCGGTGGGACGAGTTGTAAAACTTCGGTGGCACCGAGATGGATAACTTCTTTGGCGATTATGCACTTGATCACGCCGAAAATCACAACTTCGGTTTCACCGGGTGAAAACCTAGATCGATCTAAATGCTTTCGGTTCGACCGAGTTTGAGTGAGTTAGTGCGACGAAATCAATTAGAAGGTTTTGGAAGTTAGCCTTTGACGGATCGGTGGCTCAGAGTGCTCCTCACTCGGAGGGTCGAAAATGACTTGTTCAAAATTTGTGATGTAAGCATGAATAGAATTTGAGACAAGAAAGCATAGATAGCTAGGGGAGGTACTTAGGCATTCTTGTCCATCCATTTGGTCAGAAAAATCAAAGCGACCAAAACAACAAATGGATGTCCTCGAATGGATAAAATCATGCATCCAACATGCTCACACAATAAGATAGCAAATGAAATATGTGTCAAACATGCACAATCAAAACTCTAGCTACTATCACACAATTTGTCGATGACTAGGTCATCTTTATATGAGTATATTGACTTAGGAGTCAAATGAGAACATTTGATCATAGGTCATACTCATCGTTTAAGCACAAGTGGGGTTACCACTTTTACATAAAGCATTGATGTGTTCACATCATTTGAAGATGCTTTAGCTCAATTTTTTAGAGCAAAGCTCCCCCTAGATGTGAGAACCCCTTTTAAAGGGTCAAACTAACCTTGGGTTGTCGTAGAAGACTTCATGTAGATGTTGAAGATGTGGATGCTCAATGTTGATGAAGATCATCAAGAGTTGGGAGCAATCCTTTGGATTGGGCACTTTCAATACCTACATGGGTTAGTCCCACAAGGAACAAACAAGGATATCCATGGACATAGATTGAAGTTCACAATAGATGATGTCCATGAAAGCAATGATTACCTTGTCCTTGACTTACCAACAAGAGGGTTTGTGACTCCATGAACTAGTGCACAATGTGGAAGTTGATTGCACAAGTTTTTGCCAAAATGAATGTGAGTGAAGTATGTTGGCGGAGTCACCCTCAAGAACTTTCTAGTTCTTCTTCTTGGGATCCACATCATCTTGATGGGAATCCTTGGGGTTATAGTTGAGCTTGGCGAAGTAGAACTTGGCGTTTCCTTGGGAACCCACTTGACCATGGCTTGAGGTGCTTCAACAAATGCATCAATCTCCTCTTGAAGCTTGTCCTTGCCTTTTAGCTTGTGGTCTTGTGGTGGAAGGTCATCTTGAGCTTGTTCCACATTGGAAGAAGTAGGATCATACTTCTCCTTTTGAAGAACAAACTGTGGAGTAGGATATTGACCTTCTTCCCATTCAACACCTTGGCGTTGAACTTTCGCTCAAAACCAATTCCTTGATTCTTCGGTGCCTTCCTTGCTTGCGAACAATTTCCTCAAAGTTCTTGCTTCGGCAAGGCTCTTGTAACACCTTTCTCTATAATCCCTTTCAATAAACTATTTTCTTGCTCAAGTGTAACTTGGCTTGAAACATTGTTAGTGGAATCAAGAGAACTACTAGAAGTAACAACATTGGATTTAGCATGGTTATTGTTACTACTAGAAAGAATTTTTCTTATGCTTGTCATGCTTAGTTTTAATGGGTGGCAAGAAATTAGACAAGAGAAGTCGTTTGGCAAGATATGAAGAACTCTTCTTTGAAGATCGTCATTGATTGCTTTTAGAAACTCATGTTCTTGCTCTAGAGTGAGCTTCTCGAGCGTAGCTTCTCATGAGATCTTAGGAGCTCTCTATGATCTTCTTGAGTTGTTTCATGAGCTAACTTAAGAGTGTTTAGTTCTTTAGTTAGGCGCTCAATCTCCTTCATAGCATTGTCATTCGACTCTTCTCGACTATAAAGACTACTAGCATGTTCATCATTACTAGGCTCATTAGATTTATCATGTAAGAGCTCATCTTCACCAAGCAAGTCATCCTCATCACTATCAAAGTCAATGAATTCAGGGTGTGATACCTTGGGGCCTTTAGCCATGAAGCATCTTCCAATTCCCTCATTTGGTGAATCAAATAAGTCATAGGAGTTGGAGTTGGAGGATCTGAGAGCAAGACCGGCAACACCTTCATCTTGGCTGTAGTCGGAGTTGGAGTGATAGCTTCTTTCGGATTGATTGTCGGAGTCGGGCGGAGACCCATTCACCTACATGAGCTTGATGTTTTCTTCTTGTGTAGCTCCTTGATGACTTGTCTTTCCTCTCCGAATCCTTGCTTCTCAGAGAGGTCTTCGTTCATAACGATCATCTCTACTCCTTCTCTCTTTCAGGTGTCTTGAGCTTCTTCTTCTTGGAATTCTTCTCTTCTCTTGTGGGGAGCCGTACACTCATTTGAGTAGTGTCGGGTCTTCCACAATTATAGCGATTCGATCACGACTAGAAGATCTCTTTTCATCATATGATCTAGACTTTGAGCTTCTCTCTTTGCTTCTATTCTTGTAGAATTTGTTGAAGTTCTTGACCATTAGGCTTATCTCTTCATTGGAAACTAACTTGTCACTTGAGGTTGTGGGAGCATCACTTGTAGCTTTATAGCACCACTTGACTTGTTGTGAAGCTCTTCCTTATCTTTAAGTGTCATCTCATGAGCAACAATTCTTCCAATGACTTGGTTGGCTTGAGATTCTTGTAGTTTGGCATCATTTGGATCAAAGTGCACGGGTGTCATACTTTCCATCCAAAGCTCGAGAATCTTCTTGATGATGAATCGATCGGTCATTTCTTCGCTTCCTAAGCGGCAATCTCATTTGTGATGAGAGCAAGCCTAGAGTACATTTCAGCGACTCCTTCACCTTCCTTCATCTTGAACTTGTCAAGTTGACCTTGAAGAACATCTAGCTTTGATTCCTTCACGGACTCGGTACCTTCGTGCATTTCAACCAAAGTATCCCAAATCTCTTTTGCATTCTCAAGGCGGCTGATTTTGTTGAACTCCTCGGGACACAAGGCATTGAAGAGAATGTCACAAGCTTGAGCATTGTTTTGCAACATCCATAATTCTTCCGTTGTAGCCCATGATCGAACTTTTCCTTCCTCGAAGAATTCACCTTGCATACCAACACAAATAATGCCCCATGCGGCTGGGTTATGGCCAAGAATATGCATTTTCATTTTATGCTTCCAACTAGCAAAATTTGTACCATCAAAGTAAGGACCTCTCTGAAAATTACCCTCACTAGGCGCCATACTCTCCTAGGTTGTGAAACCAAGCTTATGGAGTCAATGCAATGAAACCAATACAATGGAGACCAAAGCTCGATACCACTTGTAGGATCGAAAGTATGTCTAGAGGGGGTGATTAGACTACTTGACAATATAAAAATTCAGCCTTTTGACAAAGAACAGTTTTTGGCAGATTCACAATTATGATCAAGTCAAGCATCACCCTACACATGCAATTCTAGAGTATAGGCAGCGGAAAGTAAATTGCACATGTAGTAAAGAGAGGTGGAGAAGAGCAAGCGCAATTTTGGAGGCGGTGATTTTTCTCGTGGTTCCGATAGGTGGTGCTATCGTACTTCCACGTTGATGGAGACTTCAACCCACGGAGGTAGCAGCTGCGAGAGTCCACGGAGGCTCCACCCACGAAGGGTCCACGAAGAAGCAACCTTGTCTATTCCATCATGGCCTCGCATACGGAGGCTAGCCTTACTCGGGGTAGATCTTCACAAGTAGGCGATCTCCTTGCCCTTACAAACTTCTTGGTTCAACTCCACATCTCGTGGAGGCTCCCAAGCGACACCTAACCAATCTAGGAGGCACCACCCTCCAAAAGGTAATAGATGGTGTTGATGATGATGAACTCCTTGCTCTTGTGCTTCAAATGATAATCTCCCCAACACTCAACTCTCCTCACTGATTTGGCTGTGGTGGAAGAAAGGATTGAGTGGAAAGCAACTTGGGAAGGCTAGAGATCAAGCTTCATATGGTGGGAGTGGAGCAACAGATCTCAACACAAGGGTAGGTAGTTCTCTTCTCGAAATGTAAGGTAGGAGTGGTAGTTCTTTCGATGGCTCTCTCCACGAATGAAGAGGGGTGGAGGGTATTTATAGCCTCCACACAAAATCCAACCGTTACACACATTTGACCAATCTCGGTGGGACGAAGTTGACAACTTCGGTGAGACCGAAAGTTCAAATAATGTGAGCGTTGGGATTTTCGGTGGGACCGAAAATACAATCTCGGTTAGTCCGATTCGTGCAAAGACAAGAGCTTGCCAATCTCGGTGGGACCGACTTCATCATCTCGGTGACACCGATTTGATAACGAAGATTCTGAAGCTTGGCAACTCAAGTTTCGGTGAGACCGAGTTGAATCGGAAAATCCGAGATTTCTAGGGTTTGGCTTTATGGTGAGGTGGTTCATCTCGGTGTGGTGAGTTTGGAATATCGGTGGGACCGAGATTACTTATGAATGTATATGGCGGTGAAAGTTCTTGATAGTTTAGGAGATGTATCACTAAGCACTTGAGCAACGGATCATCATCATAACCTCATCCCTTTTAATAGTATTGGCTTTCCTATGGACTCAATGTGATCTTGGATCACTAAACCAAAAATGGAGTCTTGAGCTTTTGCCAATGCTTGCCTTAGCATTTGAGGGTCCACTTCTTGATCCTTGCCATACCCATATCCTTGAACTCTCGAAATGATTCTCAAGTAACTATTAGTTCAATGATATATATGTTGTTATTAATTACCAAAACCACTCGGGGATTAGTTGCACTTTCACACCGGTTGTATAGGTCTTGGACAAGGTAAAAAGAAAAGAATTACGTGAGGTCTGTCACATGTGATATTCCCATGGATTTGCTTCCAACCCTAAAAGGAGAGTCGGTCTGAGATGGAAACAAGGTACAAGGGTTGAAAACTCATGGCGGCCACGTCCTACTTCAAAAGGTTTTACTGTTATCCTTAGAGAGTTGGGCTGCCACGACTTACTCTGAGCGATTCTTGAGTTGGGACAATTCTCCGAGAACTCTGCGATAGAAATATCGGGATAGATGCTTTGGAGGCGTCTTAGAGACAAGATAACAACTATCCTATCGACCTTGAAAGATATATCCTCCGGCCTTCTTTGATGTGATGGTGCATTTGGCTGTTCATCTACGATGAGGCACTACTTAGAGGTCGATGCAGGTATGGCTGGATGTACCCTATTGAAAGGCGGCTAGGCACTTTCAAGGGCTATGTTAAAACAGCTAGACCGAGGTTCCATTCGAGAGGCCTACATTGCTCTGAAGCATTGCATTACTGCTCAAAATACATTAAACGGTGATCGACTTAGCAAAGAGGTGGGTGAAGACAATCCGGGCTCAATGTTTTCGATTATTACATTAGAGATTCTGAGAGAAAAGAGTCGACAAGAGGACAAACCTAAAGATTTGGACAAAATGGTTTGGTATGTGTTGAATAAGCATCACGAGATACTACCTTATATCAAGTAAGTGCGATGCTGCAGCTTATACATCGTAATCTACTAAACTTGCAACACATTTCTTATATATTTAGATGTTTGATCACGATCACTATGTTGTGCGGCATCTACAAAAAGGAATTCTTCTTTGCAAAATCCAAGAAACATTGACAAGCTGGTTATGGAGGATTTGCGAAATGGTTCAAAAGCCATGTAAGCTTTTGAATTACCTTTATCTGTTTTTTAATATATTAAGTACATAAGATGATCAGCTTGTCTATTTTCTAACCATAGGTAAGAAGATGCGTGAGGATGGGCGAGCAGTTGATGATGCACTGAGGAGTCTGGACTAGGGGTGTCGGGACAGCGGGACTATCAATATCCGCGGACTCCAAGACTATGAAGATAGAAGATTGAAGACTCGGCTCGTGTCCAGGAAGGTACTTTCCTTAGCGTGGAAGGCAAGCTTGGCAATACGGATCGTAGATCTCCTACCATTGTAACCGACTACTGTGTAACCCTAGCCTCTCCGGTGTCTATATAAACGGAGGGCCTTAATCCTGGGGCGAACATACATCTCAACAATCATACCATAGGCTAGCTTCTAGGGTTTAGCCTCCTTGATCTCGTGGTAGATCTACTCTTGTACTACCCATATCATCAATATTAATCAAGCGGGGCGTGGGGTTTTACCTCCATCGAGAGGGCGAACCTAGGTAAAACATTGTGTCCCTCGTCTCTTGTTACCATCCGCCTAGGCGCCTGATTCGGGACCCCCTACCGAGATCCGCGGTTTGACACCGACATTGGTGCTTTCATTGAGAGTTCCTCGTATGCGTCGCTGATAGGCTGATGGCATCTTCAACCAGCAACAACATCGGGGTGAGACTTTTCTCCCGGACGAGATCTTAATATTCGGCGGCTTTGCCTGCGGGCAATTCTCTTGGCCATCTGGAAGCGGATCAAAGCTCGCCCCTGGCCGTCGGTCAGATTGAGCTTATAAACTTCACGACCGATGACCGCGGAGACTTGATCTTGACGGACTCGAGCCCGAATAAACCGCGCCGCACTATGGCGATGGGCATGATCTAGCTCTGCCGCCGGACGGTGCTTTGGTGGCCCTTTTCGGATCGCTTGACCGTTGGCGGGCCGATCGCCCTATCGGTCGGTGGATGAAGCGCGCCACAGGGGCTTCAACATCCGGCGATTGAGCTGAATACTAATCTTGTCCCTGCGAAACTTCGTGATCCCGAGCGCGGACTCCTCGCGGACTCCAACCTCCGCGCCCCTACCAATTAATCCGGATTGGGCGCGGTTGTGGAATTCACCGCCCGCGGATATTTTCCAACACTCGCCTTTTGGCGATATCCACGAAATCAGCTGAAGCATCTCTACGCTATCGGAAGAGTCTGGCGGACTATGGCGGGGCGGTTGGAACCAGACGATGAAGAAATTGAGCCCACCACCACCCACTTTGTAGCCATTATCGAGGACATAACCGACATGCTGAACTACGACTCGAAGACATCGGCGCTATGGGCGGCGATCTTTGAGGCGAACGAGAACCAGCGCCTCTGAGGCCTTTGGAAGGCCACCTCGTCATATAGCGTATACATAGTGGATACCCCAAAAGAAGGGATGGCGAAGAAGCGGCGGAGGCGAGACTCTTTAAAAAACAAGCCCAAGCGCCCGGCGTCGTGGCGCCGCTCTAAATCCGCCACGGCAAGAATATAGATTCCGGCATAGGAAATAACAATACCCGAGAGTCTTTGAAGACAACCCCTCCGGCAAGACTCGGCGCGCAGGAGGATCTGAGAAGCAAGCCCTCGCGAAAAGGCGGCGAGAAGAAGAGGTTGAGGATCATAACTATATACCTCCCTCAAGAAGGCGAAACAAGCCTCAATGACAGCCAGAACTCGTCGCGGAGACCCGTCGAACAAGAGCTTTTAAGCGCGGGCTCATCGCTTCTGACAAGAAGCTTTGAAGAAGGAAGCGGAAGCTCAAAACAGCGGAAGACACGCTCCGAATAAGATGGAGCAAAGTACTCAAAACCCATGAATAAATCTGGCAATGGCCGCAATCGAAGAGCTACCCGAGCGTGGTTGCTTCGAGATTGACGAGGTGGCCATAGAGCCCCACCGTCAATGGCCCAGCCAGGTCCATCTGGACCCAAAAGCCCAAGAAGCAAAGCAACCGTCAAGTGTCCGGCGATAGCGGCACATACAAATCTGAGCGCCGCACACCACTATGTTTCACCGACGAGTCTTTGGATCATAATTCCCAGCGGGGTTTAAACCCATAAACATAGAGGCCTACGATGGAACAACAGACCACAGATGCGGATAGAAGATTATATCTGCATATACATATGGCGGAGAGGCGATCTCACGCCATAAAATATCTACCCCTCAAGCTCAAAGGGCCAGCCATCATTGGGTCAAAAGCCTCCCGAAAAACTTTGTTGGAAGTTGGGAAGAACTAGAAGCGTTTAGAGCAAATTTTCAAGGGACCTATGTCCGTCCTCCGGATCACGAGATGATTTAAGTCATATAACTCAACAGCCGGAGAGTCGTATGAAATTCTAGAACAGGTTTCTTACCAAAAGAACCAAATAGTCGACTTTCAGGACTGAAGCCTTAGCGACTTTCAAGCACAATGTCAAGAGCGAATGGCTTGCCGGGCACCTCGGTCGAAGAAACCGAGGACAATGACCGCATTAACAAGCCTCATGACCCGCTTACATGCGGGAGAGGATAGCTGGCTAGCAAGCGGCACCAGCGACCCAAGTACATCGAGATAACGAGATGGAAGCGGAAAATCACGCGCGCGAAAGGCGGCGCGGAATAAGGAAAAAAGCCAAAAACCGCGGCAATTAACGCGGATTCAAAAGCTCGCGGTCAATAATAAAACTCAGCCCCTCAAGGATGCGGTGTGACTGTCTAACCTACACAAAATTCTAGGTCGGATATGTCAAATCCACGGTACCCCGGAAGGCCATAAATCACACCCACGAGGATTGTTGGGTTTTCAAACAGTCCGACGATTAAATGCGAACACAAGGGGCTCGGCGCGTCAGCGAAGAAGATAAACCCGCCCGGCGAGGCAGGAAAACAAAGACTTTCCCACAAGGGTCAAGCGATAAACTCACTTCATGTGATGACCGCGGAAAAATAGTGCGGCACTTTCTAAAAAAGAGCTTATACGGTCAACCAATGAGACCGTAGAGATTGGATATCAAAACCAATCACTTTCGACCACTGGACTACTCGAAGCGTTAAAGCAGGATGGACTCCCGATATTGAATCAATAATAGGCGGATTACAATTCACAAGCGTCCTAATGGATGGAGCAATGACTTAAACTGCTATATTCAAACACAATCCGTAGGATGAGGATGAACCCTACCAAAATTGACACAGCCGCACTTCCTTCAAAGGTGGCGCGGGCCCTTCGCCAAGTGCAGGCTCGATATTACTAGAAGTCGTGTTGGATCGCGAACAACTTTCGACATGAAAAATTAATTTTCCATATCGTCCCATTTAAAAGTGAATATCAAGCCTTTGTTGGGGCGAAAACTTTAATCGCTTCAGCGCCATACCGCATTCTGCGTCTCTTACACTCAAGATGCCGGTCCACAAGGCGCCATTTCGGTCTGAGGTCACTTAAAGACCCGGACTCGGATAGGCGAATCCGGACTCGGCGGGCTAGGGGCTCCCTAGCCGCATACCCTTCCACGAGGGGGCTGCGCGCTGGCCGACCAGCGGTTTCATATAAACCTTGCTTTAATTATTTATATTTCTTCTTTTGCATATTTTTTACGAACTGTTTCTAAAACTAAATGTTCATCTCTTTCTCTGAGATGAACAACGTGTGTACCATCGAGGATAATGGCATAGCGGAGACCGGTAGCGAGGCGTGCGATGAGGACCCGTTGCAAGGATTCTTTTCAGATTAAGACCTGCGTGAACCTTTTTATCACTGTCTCTTGTTGTTACTCTCCTTGGCTTCTTCCTATAGCCAAAGTGGAGCTGGCAGCTCTGGCATCGGCGCGTCGAAGACCATGCCGTGCACGGACACTAGGGGCTTGGGGCATAATTCGCCCATTATTATAAAGTCCGAACACCTTGGGGTGTTGGCGTCTCAAGTTAGGCATTATATGCATCAGCTCGAATCATGTCTTTGGTCAAATGTTGGGTTTGCCCGGCTCACGTGTTTTCTGCCTTCGTTCCGTATCGCCGGCTAACGCGGCACCGGAGAACTCTGCGATTGTGCCCCGTTAATTTGGCGAGCACCTCGATGAAAGCGGCCCGTGTCATGATCTGGCGAGTCTGGCCAGCCACTCGACCGACTATCGGAATGTTTAGAATTCCCGCTTTGACGAAGGACCGTTTCGGTCGAGCACATCGCACCCCAAATCCGGAGATGTGCGGTGTCGCCGGGGCTATATCGTAGCCCCACCCTCGAGCTCCATTGGCTAAGTGAAAGAGATAAAGCATTATAGTCCGGATTGCCTCGTTAGCTCGCTACCACCTCCTCATAACAGGACCGAGGCGTCGGATTAAGTGTGAAAATCGCTATTTTGCGAACACCCGGCACCTTGTGCGAGGGCTGAAGCCGAAGTGCATCTTTCGGGTTATACACAAGTATCGTAAGCGGCCGCCTGGGAGAGTTTTATCACTTGGATGCACAAGTATAAAAGCAGTTATACCATAATAATTGATTTACAATATAATGTGTTCATTTGAGCGTTACATTCTTTGAGCATTGTGCCTCTATTTTACTAGCACCGCGCGCCTCTCCAGTAGTGCTCGGCGAGGCGGCTTTCATCCGGACCACAGGTGGCAGCGCGGTGGCATCCATCTCCGGATGATGCACCTTCACGGGCAAGAGCCATCCGCGCGCCCTCGTCTGAGCCGACCGCTTCATGTCCTTTATATGCGGCATCGCTCCAAGGAATTGCTGCGATGGCCGAAGTAGCTCGTCGCCTTGGACCTCTACGGCGGACATGTGCCCGATGTCGATCATGGCAAGTCCGGACAATCTATTTAACTTCGGCCCATTGATGACGGTCCGTCAGCGGAAGAGCGCGATCCGGGCTGTGGAATTGAGACCAATACAGCTCTTAGTCTCGTGATCCCCGGCTCCGGAAGTGCTTAGCGGCATCGGCCGCGCTTGCGGCTAAGTCCATATCACGGATCCTCCGGACTCCACAGCCGCTCAAATTGAGCATGCCGGATCCATAAACTAGCGGCGCGGCGAGAATAGGCTTGCCCGCCACGATCTCTCGGCTGGCGCGGTTCCTCCTTCATAGCCCGCATCGCGAGCGGGCATCCTTAACCGGTGGTGGCCTTCTTGAGTCTTCCCGCTCCGACAAGTGCTCCTTTTCAAAAGCCTCATTGCGGTCGATAGCATCCTTTAATTTCTGGCCAATTCGGCCACCTCCGCCCTTAGGCGATGCGCAGACCTTTTCGACCTTCAACTCTTGACGCCTTGAGGCAACCGCATCACTCCTTCGGGCTTGCTCCTTAGCTTGAGCAAGTTAGGCGAAAACCCTCCATAGCAGCACACCGTCTGTACTGTGACATACAATCTATCGGAGGAGGCTTGACCCCTTAAATCAAGCAACAGCGGAGAATTTATTTACCTTGCGACTCGTCAAATCATTTGGTTGACAAGCGATGTCGATGTCGCCCACGTCAAGTTGCCTACTTAGTTCGGCAAACTCATTAGTCGGCTGGCCCCGGACTATCCGCCACAATGTCGAAATGGCGGTATTCATTACTGAATTTTGAGATTTTGATCCTCGACGCGCTGTGCGTTTTCGACAACCTACCGAGTCTCAAGGGCTACTATCTATCTGAGCGCATTTTTATATGCAAAACTGTTAAAAGACAAAGAAGCGCGCTATTTTCGCATACCTCAAATCCGCTTGACAAGCTCATGGCGGCATTCATAATCTGCTTTCGGCGGGCGAAATCCTTCAATCACCATACGCGTGCTTAGCGGTGATCTTCGAAATGGGCGCCCTCTCAGCGAGACTCTTGATCCTCGGCTGGACTACGGTGGGTGCGAACTCTCTGGCCCCTCGGGACTCGGGGCGCCCTCCGTGACAACACTTGGGTTACTTTGCCTCATCTGGCGGCCCGTGGATGGGCGTGTCGCTCTCCATCATCTCCGGAAGAAGGTCCCCGAAGATGAACTTCGTGCGAGAGAAGGCTGCGAATCCGAACTGCGATATAAATACTTGGTTACCTACGGAAGTACAAGCGAAGGTATTTCCTTATTAATTAAATCCCTCTTTCATACTCACGGCTCGTTGGAGGCTGGTCCTTGGCGATGATTGTCGCGTCAGGATTCTCTCCGGACGCGGACCCGGTGAGATTTCTTCCCTCTGAATCCGAAGATCCGGCATCGACCTTCTTGCTTATAGTGCGCCCGCGCCCTCACTTGCAGCGCCCCAATCATCTTTGGCTCCACTTTGAAGGTCTTGACCATAGGCGAAGTGGGGATGGCGGAGGAAGGCTTATGAACAATGATGAATGTGGAGATTTGGAGGATAGACTCGGAGCCAAGTCGTGGAAGTCCAGCCCGTAGTAGAGCGAGCCCTCTCACGAAGGATCCATCGGAAGCCTAAACCCGGCGGAGGTGGGATCACAGCAGCGTATTCACGGGCTCGGGGCTGGCATATCCTGCCCTTAGGCGGGCAGCTGTCTTGAAACCTCGTAGGCGGTGCTTGGCCTCCGCGGCTTCAATATGTCCTCCTCCATGGCGGAGGGCATCCACCGACCACTGGAGGTCGGGCGGACATGGTTGAGGATCCGGCGCTCGAATCTGAAGCTCGGGTGTTGGGCTGGGAGGCGAAGGAAAGATTCGATCACGAGATTAAAGAACGAGGACAGGCCTTGGTCCCTTATAAGGGAAGAAATACCAAGGTGCGTCTCGTGACCGTTTGAGATTCCCCTTGATAGAGGAGGTGTGGCGATGGGAGCGGTTGGGTTACCGCCGCGTATTGATGAGGATCCGGAATAAGGGAACACGATCTCTGCCGACAAGGCGTGCCAAGAAACGCTTCGCTAAACATCTTTGAGGTGGAATAGTAGAAAATGATTCAAGCGAGGGCTTGGCTGCGGTGTGATGTCACGCCGCATAATCGTCGGCAGATTGAGCTAAGTGTATATTTTATTCTCTCTCGTTGGAATGTGGAATTTATTTTGCGAGCGGACACTATCCGGGTGTTCATTATCTTCTCGGATTATTCAAGGGAGGAACCCGCCTTGCAATGCGAACATTATACCGCCCGGACTTATCGTCATCGAAGGCTGGTTCGGGGTGAGAGTCTGGACTAGGGGTGTCGGGATAGCGGACTATCAATATCCGCGGACTCCCGGACTACGAAGATAGAAGATTGAAGACTCGGCTCGTGTCAGGAAGGTACTTTCCTTGGCGTGGAAGGCAAGCTTGGCGTCTGGATATGTAGATCTCCTACCATTGTAACCGACTCTGTGTAACCCTAGCCTCTCCGGTGTCTATATAAACCGGAGGGCTTTAATCCGTAGGACACAACATTACATCTCAACAATCATACCATAGGCTAGCTTCTAGGGTTTAGCCTCCTTGATCTCATGGTAGATATACTCTTGTACTACCCATATCATCAATATTAATCAAGCGGGGCGTGGGTATTACCTCCATCGAGAGGGCACGAACACAGGTAAAAACATTGTGTCCCTCGTCTCTGTTACCATCCGCCTAGGCGCTTGATTCGGGACCCCCTACCGAGATCCGCGGTTTGACACCGACATTGGTGCTTTCATTGAGAGTTCCTCGTGTCATCACCGATAGGCTCGATGGCATCTTCGACCATCAACGCTGTCGGGGTGAGACTTTTCTCCTCGGACAGATCTTCATATTCGGCGGCTTTGCTGCATGCCAATTCTCTTGGCCATCTGGAGCGGATCAGCTTCGCCCCTGGCGTTAGGTCGATTGGGAAGCCTAAACTTCACGGCCGATGACGCGGAGACTTGATCTTGACGGACTCGAGCCACAGCCAGCGCGCCGCCTTGCGGCGATGGGCATGATCTAGCTACGCCGCCGGGCGGTGCTTTGGTGGCCCTTTCGAATCCGCCCGGCTACTTGCGGGGCGATTGCCCATATGCGAGGGCGGTGGATGAAGCGCCGCCACAGGGGCTTCAACATCTGGCGATGGGCGAATACCAATCTTGTCCCTGCGAAACTCATGATCCCAAAGGCGCGGACTCCGAGCCTCCGTGCCCCTGCCAATTAAGCGGTTAGGCGCGGTTATGGAATTCACCGCGCGGACATCTTTCAACACTCGCCTTTTGGTGATATCCTGAATTCTCTGAAGCATCTCTCGCTATCACGGAGAATCTGGCGGACTATGGCGGGGCGGTTGGAGATTCGGACGGCGAAGAAATTGAGCCCACCACCACCCACTTTGTAGCCCTTTGTCGAGGATCTAACCGACATGCTAGACTACGACTCGATGACATCGGCGCTATGGGCGGCGATGCGGAGATGATCGAGACCAGCGCCCACAGGGGCGGGAAACCACCTCGTCATATAGCGTCTACATGGTGGATACCCCAAAGAAGGGATGGCGAAAAAGCAGCGGAGAAGATTCTCTAAAAGCGGCGAAATCTTTGGCGTCGTGGCGCCGCTCTAAATCCGCCACAACAAGAATGGAGATTCGGCGCGGGAGATAATAACACTCCGGAGAGTGCGAAGGCGGCCCCCTCTGCAAGATTCAGCGAGGAGGGCCTTGAAACAAGCCCCATGACAGGCGGCGAGCGAAGGGGTTGAGGGCGATAACTATATGCCTCCCTCCGAAGGCGAAGCGAGCCTCAGCGATGATGAATTCGTCATACCGAGGATCCCGTCGAACAAAGCGCTTTAGGCGCGGGCTCATAACCACGGCAAATAGCCTAAAGAAAAAGCAGCAACGACTTGGTGATCAAGATCTGCTAGCCGATCGATGGACCGGGGTCCTCGCGGCGAAGAGTATAAACTCGAACTCCCCTCCAAAAGTTACCCAAGGCATAAGCTGCTCCCCGATTAGAGGAGGAAGCATACATACCTTTATCACCGATTGCAAGACATGGTGACCGACCACCGCGTGGTCGTGGCGAAGAAGGCATTCAAGGCCCGGCCAAGACCGTACCCGACATCGATCCGAGTCTGAAGCCAAAAATGTAGCGCGGACTTGCGAGACATCTTGGAGGACAAAGCAAGACAATCGAGATCCATCTATGGATCACGTGGGCGCCCTCGACCCACGAGGAATACCGTCGCGCGGACATAACACCGGCGGGCGAACACAGCGGACAGCGCTCCCTCGAGCTGCGTCGCGATATCGCTCAATCTGAGGCGCCACACACCGTTATGCTTCAGCGAAGTAATGGATCATCGGATCCCGAAGGGTTCAAACCCGTGAACATCGAATCTTACGATGGTACAGCAGACCCAGCGGTGTGGATCGAAGATTATCTTCTCCACATCCATATGGCCAGTGGCGATGATCTCCGCCATCAAATATCTCCCTCAAGCAAGGACCAGCTTGGCATTGGCTTAACAGCCTGCCCTTGAGTCGATTGGGTGTTGGGAAGACACAGGCGCGTTCCTTGATAACTTTCAAGGTACATCGTGCGACCACGAGCGCCGATGACCTAAGCCACATTATTCAGCGGCCAGACGAATCGGCGGACAATTACGGACCGCGGTTCTTGGCGAAGAAAAATCAAATCGTCATTGTCCGGATCACGGAGGCCCTTGCAGCCTTCAAACATAACATCCGGGACGAATGGCTAGCCCGGCACACAGGGCGGGAGAAGCGAAATCCATGGCAGCCCTCACGCCGTTAATGACCGCTTTTGCGCGGAGAGGATAGCTGGCTAGCCATACCAACAATCTCCGCAAAATTACGGCGATCCGGACATCAAGGACAACCACGGCGAGTCACGTCGAATCAAAACAAGCGCCCGTACTAACGGCGGCGACAAGAAGGATCTGGCGGTCAATGCGGATTCGAGCTCAAACCGGTCAGCGGAAGAAGCCATTTAAAGAACAACTCGGGCCCGTCCAATGCGGGCGAATACTCGACCGCTCATGCGGATACATGGCACCCCGAAAAGCCAGCTAATCACACCAGCGAGATTGTTGGGTGTTGAGCGGTAGGCAAGTTAATTGCGAACACAATGACAAGGGGCTAAATAGCGGCGGCGAGGAAGAGACCGGCCGCCCGAACAACAAAGGGCGAAGGTTTCCCCCAAAGTGCGGACGGTGAATATGATTCTGCGACCCATATACCCAAGAGGAGAGGAAGCGCGCTCTGGGGCGTCTATGCGATGGAGCGATCGCCCAAGTTCAATCCATGGTCCTCTGTCCGATCACTTTTGATCGGCGAGACCATCCGACTAACATCGCCATGGCGGATTCGCTGCGTGGTCCTAGACCCGATCGTCGATGGATTTCACCTCACAAGAGTCACGATGGGCGGCGGCGGCAACTGAACCTACTTTATCGGGACACGGTCGCCAAAATGGGCATAGACCCATCGAGGATCAAACCTACTAAGACAACTTTTAAAGGTGTCATCCGGGAGTAAAGCCAAGCTATGCGGGCTCGGTCACTGGAAGTGGTCTTGGATCCCGGATAATTTCGAAGCGAAGAGTTAATCTTGATATAGTCGTTCGTGGCGGCTACCATGCCTGCTTTCGGACGAACGCGTTGCCAAATTCAACGCGGTACCGCATTATGCATACCTAAAACTCAAGATGCGGGCCCTCGAGTCATTACGGTCAATGGGAATACGGGCGCTCCTCGAGCGGAGGAACATCTGGCTGACTCTCATGGCGAAATCTGAGCAGCCTTCTCGGCAATTCTCGATCCGGCAATTAAAAGCGGACACATTAAAAGCAGCGCCGGGCAACAACAACCAAGACCACTGGCGCGATCGAACCGCAGCGTAGCAATCGGCTAACCCCGCCGTGCATGATCACTAGAACAACACTCGCGTACATCATTACGCTTTGGAGATACCATGGGTGCGGGGAGGGCTTAATCACAAGGACCAAGAGTGCGGCTCGACCACACAAGGGGCTCATGCGATCGCCCCCCTTGGCTTTGTTTTTTATCTTTTCTTATTTTTGCATACACAGGACTCCATTAACCATAAGCCCTGTCTGACGGCGAACTTACCGAATTCACGATACAACAGTCAGGGATTAAAGAAGGCTGCGACGAACACTCAGGTGGTCTCCGTTACGAGCATTAAATTCGATTACATACACCAAGTCTACAGCTTATCCCTGGAGGGGGACATGTTAATTTAGTCCGAATCCCTTGCTTACCGCGCTATTTGTATCAGTCCCCTCTACTAGCAGACCTTCTTTCATAAATAACGCAGCATTTCCTTCTTGCAAGTACATTACCTTTTCATTGCAATTGCATTATCTTTTACATATGTTCATTATATGACATCTTGCACCCGTATACTTTGGTACGGCCGAATACACCGAGGGCTTACATTCCCCATATTATGGTGTGACTAAGTCCGAACACTTTCACAAGTCGGCACCCGAACTTATAGCATTATATGAATCAGCTCGAATCATGTCTTGGGTCAATAGTTGGGTTTGCCGGCTCCTATGTTTTGGTACCTTACGTTCCGTTCCGTCGGCTAAGGTAGCCTTGGGAGAACCACTGCGATTGCGCCTGGTTGAGCAGGTTAACGCCTCGATGGAAAGCTAAAAGCGGCGGCATGATAAGGCGAGGCTGGTCATTGTTAGAGAGGTTCTTCGGGTCCCTAAAGACTCATGCCGCTTGGCGGAGTTCGGATGATGTCCGATGAAGGCGTGGATAGCGCCCAATTGGTCTTCGAATACTAGGGATTAGCGAAATTTAAAATTATAAATTCTATGGCTAAGTGAGAGTGTTCAAGCATTATAAGTCCGTCGCCTTGTTAAATGCGTGTTGGCGCCTCCTAGATGGACCCAAAGATGGGAACAAGAGTGCTCAAGTTTATCACCGAACACCCGGCACTCATGGCTTGGGGCTGAAGCCAACGACTTGCCATCTCTCGGTTAACAAACAGCCGCCTGAAAGGTAATATTTTAAATTCAATAAGCGTTGCTCATGGCGCATATAAACAAAGTCTTGGTATACAGGATAAACACACAGCGAGTTCACTCAAGGATTACATTAAGGGGCACTCATCCGCAATATCGCGGGCTCCCTTGAGGACAACTTTATAATATCGCTCCGTGTGATGCTCCTTGCCGGTGGCGGCGGATCCGTGAAGCTTCTCCGCATCCAGCTTGCCCCATTGCACCTTTATGCGGGCAAGGGCCCGGCAGCGCCTTCAATGCGGCGGATCGGCAGTCACATCGGCTGGGGCATGCATCCACTAGCCGCCGCACTAGGCCAAAGTAGCTGCCGAGGCATGGCTTGCGAACCCGGCCGGGTGTGAGGCCCTTCATGGCCTCCTCGGCTACCTTGTGGAGTTCGACCAGTGCTTGGTTTGGTCGCAAAAACGGATGGCGGCCTCGGCGTCTTGAGACCGAAGACCTTCTCCGTTGAGCTCCCTCCTCGCCACGATAGAGCATGGCGGCATCGGGCGCACTTCTGGCGAGATCTGCAAATGCCCACAGAGCTCGAATTCGGGTAAGTATCCGGTAATTTACATTAACATGCTTGCTCTGCATGAAAAACGCCTTACCGCCGCTATCTTCTTCATGTCCTCTACTTCCTCCACGGGCCCTCACGGGCCTCGGCCTTGGCGGTTGGCACTTCGAGGCCGAGGAAGCTCGGACTCTCGAGCCTTGGAGTCACGCTCCAAACTCTCATGCTTTTCACGAGCACGGAGCTCTTGCGAACTTCCGCCACCGGCGCCGCTTGCTTTTCTCGCTCGATCCGCTCTGTGGCGCATTGCGTTCGGCCATGGACACGGCATCCTTGAGGCTGCCACCTCGTTAGTGGCCCTGCATTACATATATTATCCTTGTTAAATCTTGTTTGCAGCAAAACCCTTTTACGTAAGGTACTTATTTTAAGTGGTGTTATTCACCTTCTTTTTCCTTGAGCTGCCTCTTGGCATGGCGAGCTCTTGCTCCGACCGCTCAAGATCTTTCTTCAGCGCCTCGACCTCCGCCGTTAATGCGGCGGAGTCAACAATGCAACACGCAAACCCATATCGACATATTTTTAAACAACCTGCGTATATCTTGTTAGATCCTTAGTTGGCTTTTCTTTCCGAACACTAGACTAAGCATCGAGAGCTCTTGTCTATCTTGGTATTATATTACTTAATTTTAACCTTCTTACCTCAAAGCACATTTAGAAGGCTGTTGCGAGCTTCGATCAGCCCGCCCTTGGCAAGCTGGACCTTCTCAATCACCGCACTCATGAGAGTGCGGTGTTCTTCCTCAATGGGCGCCTTTGGCGCCTCCAGCCAGAATATCCGGCGCCTCGGTTGGGCCAGGGCCGCCGGCGCCTGATCTGCCCTTCTTTGAAGGGCAGCTTGCGGACTCGGGAACCGCTGCGGGTTCGAGGTGGAGTCGGCACAAAGTCGAGGCTGCTGGCGGCGCCTCGGGCCTCCTCTGGCGCGCCCCTATGGGATTCCGCCTCGTCGTCCTCGGCGCGTGGGGTAGAGCGGTCGGGATGGAATTTACATCGGCGGCGCCAGCGACCCGCTCATTGAGTCGGGAAAGTCGTCGATGGCGGACTAAAGGAACAATGCGGCATTAGAAGGACATTACGTGGCATACAATATCGGACATATGAATGATCCGGATACTTACGATCCTGCTTTGGGCCTTGGACCCTTGGAGCCACTCGTCCTCGCCAGCGTTGATGTTGGAAAAACTATGCAGGGGATAGTTCTCCCCTCTTGGACCCTTCGCCGCCCGATTGGGAGGCCTTCCTCTTCTTCTCTCCTCCTCCGGGAGAGAGCTCCCTCCTCCTCCTCGTCTTGGGGAAGGAGTCCTCGTCGTCGTCGTCGGGCGCTTTGATTCTGAGAACTCTTGCGAGTCCCGGCCACCTTCTTGGCCTTTTCTCGGCACCACGTATGGTGCGGAACCCTAACCTTGCTAAATGGGCATTCACTTGGTTCTTACGGCATGGGAGCCGGGCTGATAAGCAGCTCGGCCTTCTCCATCCATTCCTATCAAAGGAAGAGGTAGATTAAAAACCTCGCTAGAGTCAATCTAATTACTACAAGTGTCACGTAATGGGGTGAATCACTTACCCGTCGGGCCAGGCGCAAGCTGAATCCACGGTCTTGATCGCGGATCTTGGCGCATCAGCGCTCTTGAGCAGCACCCTCCGGCACCTTCGTGCGTTGTATCGAAGAGCCGCTCAACGTTTGGTGCTGTTCGGATTAAACTCCACAGTTAAATGCCCTTTCTTGGCATGGGAGAATCCGCCGGAGGAGCATGACTGGACCACGTCGGCGAGCGGAGCCCATTGCTCACTAGCTTCTTGATGCGGGCTCGAAGTCCGTCACCTCCACGGATCACCCCACTACAAGCCCTTCTCTTTCCGGAGGTGAGCTGCGTGAGATTCGAGATCTAAATTGGGGCCGCCGCCCATGCGGGCTTCGGCGGCTCGGTGATATAGAACCACCCGATTGCCACCTTGGCGGAGTCCACGAAGGTCCCTTCTAGCCAAGGGGCGTTGGGCGGCTGCCCAACATGGCGCCTCCGCATTCGCTTGCGTCCCTTCACAATCTTGACAGCGTTGAAGGTCTTGAGCCACGAGGCGAAGTGGGGCGGATGCGAGAAAGGCCTCGCACTGGCGATAAGCGCCGAGATGTTGAGGGCGAAGTTGGCGCTAGATCGTGGAAATCGGGCCGTAGTAAAACATGAGCCCCGGACGAATGGATGGGCGGAAAGCCCGATCCAGCGGAGGAAGTGGGGAAGGAAGGCGACCCTCTCATGAGGCCACAGGGGTGGGGATGAGCTGCCCGCGTCGGGGAAGCCGATGCTGCGATGTCGCTGGAAGGTATCGGCGTCGCGCGGCTTGGTGATGTCCTCCTCCTTGGCGGTGGAGGCCATCCATTGCCTCCCCTCCGGACATATTAGGAGAAGGGTTGAGGTGAGATCTTGTGAGCTTAGGCGTTGGAGTTTGGGTTACGCGGATGGATAAGCAAAGGAGGAAGAAGGCGTGGGTGAGAAGGTAAATCCTTATCCCTTATATATAGGCGGACAAAACTATCGTCCCTCACGGGCTGGTAAAACTTCGCTTATCTCCCAAGCGCCCCCATCAATGGCGCGGTTGGGTTACTGCGTCGTATTGATGAGAATCCGGAATAAGAGAACACGATCTACTGCTTGACGGGGCGTGCCAAAAACGCTTAGCTAAGCGTCTTTGAGGCGAATAATAAAAACAATTCAAAGCGAAGGCTTGGCTGCGGTGTGATGTCACGCCCGCGCCATCGTCATGATTGGATCGATATATGTGTTTTATTCTCTCTACGTTGGAATGTGGAATTTATTTTGCGAGCGGACACTATCTGGTGTTCCTTATCTCCTCCGGATTATTCAAGGGAGAACCCGCCTTGCAATGCGAACATTATACCGCGGACTTATCGTCATTGAAGGCTGGTTCGAGAGACTCTTGAGGAGTCTGGACTAGGGGTGTCGGATAGCGGACTATCAATATCCGTCGGACTCCCGGACTACAAAGATAGAAGATTGAAGACTCGGCTCGTGTGCGGAAGGTACTTTCCTTGGCGTGGAAGGCAAGCTTGGCGTCTGGATATGTAGATCTCCTACCATTGTAACCGACTCGGTGTAACCCTAGCCTCTCCGGTGTCTATATAAACGGGAGGGCTTTAGTCCGTGAGACACAACATTACATCTCAACAATCATACCATAGGCTAGCTTCTAGGGTTTAGCCTCCTTGATCTCGTGGTAGATATACTCTTGTACTACCCATATCATCAATATTAATCAAGCGGGATGTAGGGTATTACCTCCATCGAGAGGGCTGAACACAGGTAAAAACATTGTGTCCCTCGTCTCCTGTTACCATCCGCCTAGGCCTTGCAGTTCGGTACCCCCTACCGAGATCTGCGGTTTGACACCGACAAGGGGAGCTCTTGAGGAGTCTGGACTAGGGGTGTCGGACAGCGGACTATCAATATCCGCGGACTCCAAGACTACGAAGATAGAAGATTGAAGACTCGGCTCGTGTCAGGAAGGTACTTTCCTTGGCGTGGAAGGCAAGCTTGCAATCTGGATCGTAGATCTCCTACCATTGTAACCGACTACTGTGTAACCCTAGCCTCTCCGGTGTCTATATAAACCGGAGGGCCTTGAATCCTGGGGCGAACATACATCTCAACAATCATACCATAGGCTAGCTTCTAGGGTTTAGCCTCCTTGATCTCGTGGTAGATCTACTCTTGTACTACCCATATCATCAATATTAATCAAGCGGGGCGTGAGGTTTTACCTCCATCGAGAGGGCCGAACACAGGTAAAACATTGTGTCCCTCGTCTCTTGTTACCATCCGCCTAGGCCTTGCGATTCGGGACCCCCTACCGAGATCCGCGGTTTTGACACTGACAATGCCCTTTACTCACTAGCAATGGGTCACGATACTCGGGTAAGACATTATGAATCTTGCGTTGTTGGAGATGTGCGCTTCTAACACCCTTGCGAGGCGAAGGCAAGAAGACACAAAACAGTGCCATCTTGAGCACGGATCATTATGACAAAGAGACAAGCTGAAATGTATGCTAACATAACGGACATTGTTGATTCTGATCTATCTCGATTTGAGGATCATTGGTGTGTGGTTACATTTGTCTTTGTCGTTGGTATAACTTGTTTTCGAGGATCGCAAAACCCAGGCTGATGATTATTTCAAATCCATCAATGTCAAAGCGGCGTGCAGGACCAACGAGCCTTTTATTTTGGAAAATCAAGCAACATAGATATTTTTCTTGGAAGACACATTTGCATGTAGCGATGGTGGAGAGTATTGCAAAGGTTTGAAGCGAGAAATTCGTTTAATGAAGTTGCACAACAAGATGATGCTTACTGCTCCTGATGTACAAGATAACACAGATGTTCCTAATATCTTTGAGAACCATCACGTCAATGATGCCGGCGAAAAGATTGCCTGTCATGTTGTGGACATACAAGAGTTGATCAAGAAGAAGCCAACGTTCGAGGACATTGAGTATCAAGAAGAAGATGACACCGTGGGGAATTATGATTCAGACTAATAGACATGGCGAAGATGTTTACGCTGCTGCTGCAGATGATGATTACATTGCTTTTGTCGTATTTGCCTGTCAGAAGACGTTTTTTTATCTACTATGTGAAATTGTGTTTGCTATGACAACTGAAACCCGATGAACATGTTGTTTAGTATTTTGCTGTGAGAACATCACTTGTTATGTATGTTGATTTGTGTTTGGTGATTGTATGACAACTAAAACATGATGACGTTGTTGTTTAGTTGTACTCATATTTTGCTGTGAAACTTGAATTTGATGACATAGTTTGCTGTTGGACTGCAATTTGCTCGACATCTTTCAATGAGAACAAAGCTGACCCGACAGGGCGTCTGCTATTTATTTATTTATATGAGCAAAAGGGGATACCCCCTGATTTCCGTTAATAGAAATCATTAGATGTTCACAACTTTCGCTTGACTGCTACGGGTTTCATTCATTACTAGTTTGACAAAGTGCTCATGTAAGTAGCCCTTGAATACATCACGAGTGCTACATACTTTGTAAATAAAGAGACATTCATCCTCTGAGCACATCGATTTTGCCCATTATCTTCTAAGCTCTTTCATCTCCTCATTCTTTGTCAAGGCCGTTCGGCGATTGTTGCTTAGCCATGATCGGAAGAACGCATCTTTAACCTTATGCTCTGCATCTTCCTCTTCTGTCGTTCCTTGATTACTTGTCCAACACCCCAACCTCTTTGGTATTGGGATTCCTCGGCTAACCAAATAATCAGCATAGTTGCATTCCCCATCGACAACTTCCCAAAATACAAATCACACGAATCTTCCCTTTTTGCACGAATCAAATTGGAAGATCATCAGCAAACTATTAAAAAATCACCAATGAAAGCAGCGAACAACACTTAAACATATTATTACCCCATGATTCGGTATTTGTAGAAGACTTCGGCCGAGGGTTCTGATTGTGGTTGAGATCGACGGATGACTCTGAGTGATTTGCAGCGGTGGCACCATACCAACAGCGGTGGGTTGCGATGAGCAATCGGCTGCGGTGTGCATCTGTGAGAGGTGTGATGAGACCCTGGCGATGAATGCGGGTGGCGACTTGGCACATATCTGGTTGTTGAGTCTTTGAAGAAGCGGTGGGCGAGCGACCGGCGGACATAGTTCTTTGCTGACGAGCTTACGGTGCTAAGCGAGTAAGTAGAAGAAGAAGAAGCGAGCGTTGGTTATGTCAATTTCATTAGTTGCGAGTAGCATAGCACCATATATAGTCATAGTCTAGGTTTGGATTGAACCAGCTACGAGAACACGTCTCTCTTTTTCTAAAACTCAACAGCGTCTCTTTACTCGTACACTAGCTTGTTCTGTACGCCTTCCCATGTCTTTGATTTTCTTTCCCTTTTTTGCGAGGAAGGAAGGAGGACAAAATTGAGAGTTCCTGGGACTCGAACCCAAGACCTCTCGGTTGAAAACCAAGGGTGCTAATCACTTATGTGGCGAACATTCCCTGGGAGGAGGACGGTAGACGAACGCATTTTCCTCGCAGTTTTAGTTGCGACACAAGATCAAACGGTCGTAGTTTCGGGAATGTTATCAGGCCAACGTGCCAGTTTTTATTTTCTTCCTATATATAAAAAAAAGTATGCTACTTGGTGTCGGCTTAGTAAACAAATGATTGTGCCAACCTTGTCCGTTGGATTGACATTCAACGTCTGTCATGTTTCTTCAGTCTCTTCTTCCTCGATCCGCCAAAGCCAAACCAGCATCGGCGGGACCGCCCGCTCGACCTCCACGGTGGCTGTCTTTACCAGCACACATCGTAGCCACATCGCTTTAAAACTCTGCGCATCTTCCCGGCTCTGTTAGTTCCGTCAAGGGCCTCGAGAATCGTCCTCCGCCTTGGTTACGCTCGCTTGGCTCTCCTTCCTCGGTGTTGTCAACATGGTCATTAACGAGAGGAATAAGGAGATATTTGTACATGGTGAGGATGACGGTAGGGACCCGGCGGTAGCGTAGTAATTTTGTTTTTTTGGGATGGAGAAGGGTATCAACTGGGTTGTGCGGGACCCGTGGCCCGTCTAGCCTAGGCCTTTATTTCTTATGTTTAGCACATGACCAGCCCAGTTTGTTTTTTTCCTTTCTGAAAATGGCTAGCCAGCTATTTTGTTTTTTTGCAGAATAACCATTATAGGCCTGCTTGCTTTTCTCGCCTATTTGGTGAAAATCTTTCAAGATGAGGAGGGATGCATTTTGCGCAGAAAATGGGCTATAAGTAATAAGAAATGGGCTATAAGTAATACTAAATGGGCTGTAAAATGAAAAAATACACCAAACAGGCAATTAGTTCCAAAATATTGTTTTCTTTCAGATTTTGATATTTTAAATTTCACTGTTTTTTGCGGGTAAAATTTCATTGAATTTAAATTAAGGTATATTTAGATTTAAAGTTAATTTGAATCTAGCTAGAAATTTCGGGTTGTATGTTGTTTGGGACAGATTTGGAGGCTGACTTGTGGGTCTACTAGGTTGACGTGTACTTTGGCTTTGTCAACTTAGTCCTGGCGATTCTAGCAGCGATGTTGTTGGATGTTAATCAGCGGCCGTGCAACTTCTTCAATGTCGATCTTCTTGCTCGGCCGCCCAAACCAGCGCCCGGTGGGACTACTGCTCCGCCTCCCGGCGGTGTCTTTGCCACAGGCTGCACTGTTGAGGAACATAGTAATTTCAAAAAATTCCTCGCTACGCAAGATCATGGTGATGCATAGCGCGAGAGGAGAGTGTTAGTCCACGTACCCTCGTGAACCGTGGCGAGGCGTTAGCGAGCGCAATTGATGTAGTCGTGCGTCTTCACGATCCGACCGATCCAAGCACCGAGCGTCACGGGGCCTCGAGTTCGACCTACGTTATTTCGATGGCGATCTCCGGCCCTCCGATCCGGCAAAGGCTCGAGAGATGAGTTAAAATCGGCCGCGGCGGCGTGGTGGCGATGATGATGTTCTACCGATCACGGGCTTCGCCTAAACTCATGACGATATGACCGAGGTGGAATATGGTGGAAGGGGCACCGCCTGCGGCTAAGAGCGATCCGTAGATCAACTTGTGTCTTTGGGGTGCCCCCGCCCGTATATAAAGGAGCCGGGGAGGCGGCCGGCCTAGAGAAGCGCGCCAGGGAGTCCTACTCCCAGGGAGTAGGACTCCCTCTTTCCAAGTAGGATTAGGAGAAGGGGAAAGAGGAGGAAGGGGAAGGAAAGAGCGCCCCCCTTCCCTTGTCCTATTAGGACTAGGAGGGGGCGGGGCGCGCGGCAACCTCCTGGCTCCTTCCCTCTTCCTCCTCTTCTCCCATGTAGGCCCATTAACCCCCTGGGGGTTCCGGTAACCTCCCGGTACTCCGGTAAAATGTCGATTTCACCCAGAACCATTCCGATGTCCAAACATAGGCTTCCAATATATAAATATTTATGTCTCGACCATTCCGAGACTCCTCGTCATGTCCGTGATCACATCCAGGACTCCGAACAAACTTCGGTACATCAAAACTCATAAACTCATAATATAAGCATCGCCGAAACCTTAAGCGTGCGGACCCTATGGGTTCGAGAACAATGTAGACATGACCTAGAACTATTCTCGGTCAATAACCAATAGTGGAACACGGATGCTCATATTGGCTCCCACATATTCTCTGAAGATCTTTATCGGTCAAACCGCATAACAACATCGTTGTTCCCTTTGTCATCGGTATGTTACTTGCAGAGATTCGATCGTCGGTATCAATACCTAGTTCAATCTCGTTCTTGGCAAGTCTCTTTACTCGTTACGTAATGCATCATTCCGTAACTAACTCATTAACTACATTGCTTGCAAGGCTTATAGTGATGTGCATTACCAAGAGGGCGGAGATACCTCTCGACAATCGGGGTGACAAAACCTAATCTCGAAATCGCCAATCAACATGTACCTTTGGAGACACACTGTAGTACTCCTTTATAATCACCCGATTCGTTGTGGCGTTTGGTAGCACCAAAGTGTTCCTCCGGCAAGCGGGAGTTGCATAATCTCATAGTTACGAGGAACATGTATAAGTCATGAAGAAAGCTATAGCAACATACTAAGCGATCAAGTGCTAGGCTAACGGAATGGGTCATGTGTAGCGCCCGGTGTAATGATGCTACAGATAATCCACAGGGTTAATATAATACTTTTGCTAAACAAGTGTTTGTTCATCATTGTTCTTATCTTTTCAAATTCGATTGAACTCAAATTCAAATTAAGTGAAATTCAAAATTAGTCGAAACATGAAAACTAAAATGTTTATCATGTGCCAAATAATCCACAAGTAATGTTGGTGGTGAACCAACATTTTTTGCAAAAATGTTTGAGTGGTCTAAACTACTTAAAAGCAGTGACCTAAGAAATAAATTAAATGCCTTTTAATTTATAAAAATAGCAAACTATTTCTAAAACCTCACAATCTTTTTTGGCGGTGCCAGTCATTATTGAAATTGTTTTGGCGATGGCATAATTTTGCAAAGTAAATGGTGGCTAAAAGCAATTGCAAGCGCTGCAAAAAAGAAAAAAGGAAAGGAGAAAAAGGCAAAGGGAGAAAGCCCTGCCCACTTGCCAGGCTTCAGCCCAACCGCTAACTAAGCCCAGCTAGGCGGCCCATGCCCCCCCTCGGTCGCTCTCCCTCCTTCTGTTCCCTCGGTGCGGCGCCTCTGGCTGACTCGTCGCCGCCCCGACACCTCGCTTGGCAGCGCCTTGGGGTGGATAAAACCCCTCCGGCTCCTCGGGTCCTCCCCACCTACCTCCACCCTCCCTTGCCCTCTTTGCACTTGTCGCCTCTCCCCTTGTTCCCTATCCACCTCCAAGTGCCATCGCCGCGCGTCTTCGTCATCTCATGACCACGTGCCTTCGGCAGCGGCTTGGCGTGCTCGTCGACATCTTCATGGACTGCTGCGTCCTTTGGGCGAAGGAGGGCCGAGGCTCTGCATCGCCCGAGCAGCGTCATCGTCTTCCTCGAGTCGTGGCGATCCCCTTCATCCCGGCGGCGTTCTGCTGCTCCTAACCCCCCCAAGGGCCATCTTGCGTGCCGCGGTGAGCTCCTCGCCTCTGCTCCTCCTGTTAATCTCCTAGCACTGTCGTAGCTAGCTCGCCATAGTGCCCGAGCTCACGAGTACGCTTGTGTCGCCTTGCCGTCGTGTACGCTTCGCCGATGAGCTTCGCCCGAGCTTCATGATGGATGCTCGGCAGCAGCGTAGAACTCCGTGGCGCTAGCTAACTTGCTCCGTGCGAGTATAGCGGGTCGCTTTCGTGCCGAACTTGGCGCCGCCTCCGCCGTTGCCGTCGCTGGACCGGCCTTTTCGGCCGGCCACCACTGCTGATTCGGCCTTGTTGCTCCGCTTCGTTCGAGCGCACCTTAGTCGCGTCTTGAAATAGTCGCCTATAAGCGAAATCCGGCGAGCCCAAGGCCTCGCCGCATTTTGCATCGCCGGCGTCGAAACGCCGACCACCGCCACATGGCTGGCCTCGGGCCACCCGAGCCCTTGCCCGATGGGCCCCAGGTCGGTGGCCAGGTTGACCCGATCAGCTGCTAAGCTGAGCAACCAGTGCCATTGACATGCGAGGCCCACCGTATAATTAGGTTAATTAAATGTTTTTATAAATAAAAGTAATTAGTAATCTAATCTTTCAGCGACATGTCGGACCCAACAGCTAATTAACCTCTGGATTAGTTTAATTTCTTTGTTAAAGTCCGAGAGGTGACATGTGGGTCCCCACTTGGACCTGGTCGATTTGACCTGGTCGTGAATCTGTTGACTCTTGACATCATCCCCGCATAATCTTGACATCATAATTCCTTTTACATTGCTCGAGAAAAATCCAGCGAATCGAATCGCGGTTCGTTCATCATCGCATGCCCTATCATCTGAACATGGAACTTTCCCCCTCGGTCATCTGTCTAACACAGGTCGGGCAAGGAAAACATTCGGTTGACTTCCCTCCTCGCCCGGTATCGTGTAGCACTGCGTGATAGAACCGTCTAGCTACGCCTATGGTCTGTTATGCACTTGCTTGCTATGTATTTCTTGTTTCTTCCCCTCTTCTCTCCGGTAGACCCGAGACCGATCTGCCCTGTGATCGACTACGTCGGCGGCGACCCCTCCTTGCGAGCAACCGGGCAAGCCCCCTTTGATCATCCCGATGTTGCCCATTCCATTCTCTCATGCTTGCATTAGATTTTATTCTTGTTATTGTTTGCTCCTATTACTGCTGCATAGCTTTGTTTATTGTAACTTGCTATTGTTACCTACACTTATCCTAAAGCTGCTTAGTATAGGTTGGTTAGTGATCCATCGATGACCCCCACCTTGTCCTTGTTTCCTAGCTTCATCATAGAAGACCCGATCAGCGGGATCGAAGACCGGACCCGGCACACATCACTTTCCCTTAGTTGCTCGACACTACTAGGTTACTATCGAGTCGAGGTGACACCTCTATAACGCCGAGGTTAACCCGGTTGTGTAGTTATTGATCGTGGTCATGGGGGTGATTTCCTCTTTAACCACTTCGTCGACTACGTCGTGCAACCCCTCAAGTGTGAACCTCGGGGTGATTCCTCTTCGTTCACCTTGATGATTACATCGAGTGGAATTCACGGGGTGATTCCTCGGGTTTTCCTTAATGTTTTGGACACGGATACTTGGACTTTACAAGCATTGCTTGGAAGGCGAATTAGACCACGAGGGTACCAGAGTGATGTGGAGCGGGTTGACACGGAGGTGCCAGCGAGATAATTCGGCGTGGCGGGCATTCCTAGCCCTTGCCGCAAGTCCTCGAGGCGAGGCGATGGGGTCACATCTTTCGTGAGTCTCTGCTTGTTACGCGTTCCTAATCCACTCTGATTTGGATATTTGATCCGAGGGCCTCGGCTGATAGAACTAACCATCACGTGGGCATAGTATGGGCGTTCTGCGTCGTATACATCGGCCGAAGCTTAATAGGCGTCGGCCGGTGGTGGCGCGGGGTTGGACTGGTAGCTCCTACCTTTTTCAAGGAGGTAGCTAGATGCGCTCACCGGCAGCGTCATAGCGTCTTGAGGAGTTCGGGAGATGGCCCATGACCCACTGAGGGCATAGGTCTAGTTGACGTCTTGACCTCTCTGTTAAGTCTAGGTCGGGTTGCGGCGTATTGTTTGACGAGGCCGGCATGACCGGAAAGTGTGTCGGCGGAGTTAAGCGGCGTGGTGGGTAAGTTGGTGCACCCTGCGGTGAAGAACTAATCTATGCATAGCACGTCCTCTGATATGAGACACTTGGAGTTGTATCGATCGATACAACTAGAAGCTGGATACTTGTGATGAAAATTGGATGGTGATGAGAATTGGATTGTGATGACAATTGGATAGTATGGCTCAGGGATTTCTTTCTTGCGAGTCGAGAAAGGATCTCGGCGAGGTTGATAACACTACTACTCGTTACCTTATGCTACTCTACTTCCTCTGTTCTTTGCAAGATGGTGGTTTCGAGAAGATGCTAGACCCGATAGGACTAGGCCTTCTCTCTATTACGGCATTTCTGCAGCCAGTCCACATATACAACCTTCCTTTGATAATGGTTCATATGTAGTGTAGATCCTTGCTTGCGAGTACTTTGGATGAGTACTCACGGTTGCTTTGCTCCCCCTTTCCCCCCTTTCTTTTCTTTCTGGTTGATGCAACTAGATGTCGAGCCAGGGCAGACGACACCACCGGCGACTACTACTACCACGAGGTGCCTACTACCTCATGAAGACCCGCGACGGCGGGGAGTAGTTAGGAGGCTCCTAGGCAGGAGGCCTTGCCTTTTCGATCGTTGTTGCTTTTGTGCTAGCCTTCTTAAGGCAAACTTGTTTACTCATGTATGTACTCAGATATTGTTGCTTCCGCTGACTCGTTTGTATTCAAGCTGATGTATTCGAGCCCTCGAGGCACCTGGCTTGTAATATAAAGCTTGTATTATTTTAATTTGTGTCTAGAGTTGTGTTGTGATATCTTCCCGTGAGTCCTTGATCTTGATCGTACACATTTGCGTGTATGATTAGTGTCTGCGATTGAATCGAGGCGTCACAAGTTGGTATCGAGCCATTTGCTGTAGGTAGCCCCTTTCCAACTCCTTGGTCGAAGTTGAGTCTAGTCACAAAAAAAACTTTTACTAACATGGTTGTGTGTCTTACGGGCCCACGTCGCCATTGGGTGGTATTAGCATCTTTTACTCCTCATCTATACTCTGGGACTCTGAACTCTCTTCTCCTCGGGTTAAGCAATTTACTAACTCTAACATTAGGATCCGTGGCCACATTCACCCAAGTTGGATAAGCCATAGTTACTCCTTAGAATAGCATCTTGAATAGTGCACCTTTGTCGTGTTGAATACTAAGTGGTATCCATCGTACCTCTTTCATTATACTGTTTCATCATGAATGATCCTTGTCTTTGCAAATGCTCAATGTTGAACTACCCCTGTTATATGTTAGCGGGATGGTTAGACCGGCTGAGTGCGTGGCCGTGGTGTGCACGATCCACCACCACCGAATTCTTTCTTTGGAATGATGCAGCAGTTTGAGCTGAACCGCCAATTCATGGAAGGAATGATTGCTCGGTTTCCTCGTCCGAATATGAACCAGCAGCCAGCCCGGTTACTCTACAAGACTTCATGGGCCTCAATCCGACAATCTACGTAGCTCAACTCAGCCCCTTGATCTTGATGGTAGCTCGAGACATCACGTATGCAATGGAGTGCGCTAGTGTTGCCCACCAACTATGTCACCTTCGCATCCTTCTTCCTCAAGGGTCCATTGCTCAATGGTGGGACAGCCATAGGCATACCTTACCTGCTGGAGCGGTCATCACTTGGCGGTTCCAAGCCACTTTCGTGCCGCTTCATTCCTCGGGGAATCATGGGCGGGAAGAAGCGCGAGTTCAATAACCTCACCCAAGGCAACAAGTGCGTAGATGCTTATCGGCGGAAATTCTTGGAATTGTCCGTTCGCCGAAGAAGACATTACTCTTGATGCTCGTAGGCAAGAAAAGTTCGTGGCGGACTTCACCACGATATCAAGCTAGCCTTGCTTGTTAATGACTTTGCCGACTTCGCCACCTTGGTGAACAAGGCTATTCGAGTTGAGGCGGTCTTGAGGAACACGAGGATCCCTCGGCGTAGCCGTGATCTTTAGCCATCTTGAACTGTCGGTATGAAGCGTCGGATATGGATTCCCCACGCATGTATCGTCCAACTACACTGCACCAAGGCAGGTCATATGTTGCACCTCATCGCCTCCTCCACGGAGAGGCGGCCTCTTCAGTTGTACCACCCCAAGCTCCTGCTCCCAACCCCAATGACGGTGTGCTTGGTGTGGCCGTCCAGGTCACCGTGCTAAAAGTGCAATCGGAAAAAAGCCGGATGGCTCTGCCTTCAACTTCTTAGTAACAATCAGCCCCATAACAACAATGCGGACCTTATGGTGGTGGTCGGGCTAATCATGTAGATCTGAATGAAACTCAAGACCAGCACCCCTTTGTGATGGGTACACTTCTTGTTAATTGATGGCTTACTGTTTTATTGATTCGGGAGCATCACATTCATTCATGTCGAGAAAATTTTGCTTATGCATGACATTCGATCGAGCCCATGAACACTCCGATAGTGATACGCACCCTGCAATCGATGTCAAACTACCATGATTGGTCGCGGCGTCCCGTTGAAATTGAAGGGTTGGAATTTCATGTTTCTCCCATTATTACAGAGTCTTCAATATTGACCTCATTCTAGGAATGGAATGGTTGAAAGCGCATATTGCCTCTATCGTTTGTGCTACCAAGGTCGTTCACCTCCTACATCCTTGAAAGAGATTGTAACCTACCATGCTCGGCTTGTTCAAAGCTATTGAAGCACGACTTTATCTTTGAATCGTTGAGCAGCACCTCTTGAGGAATTGAAAAGATTCGATCGTTCGCGACTTCAAGGCGTATTTCGGAAGAACTTCCGGGAATACCCCTTTCGGGCTGTCGAGTTCGTCATCGACTTGAAACCGAGCACCGTTCCTATTGCCAAGCGACCCTACAAGATGCCACCTCATGAGCTCCTTGAACTTAAGGAGAAATCGACAAATCTCTTCGCAAAGGATTCATTCGTCCAAGTTCCTTTGCAGGGAGCACCTTCTCTCTTTGTGAAGAAGAAGGATGGAGCGAATCGTTTGGTCCAAGACTATCGTCCTATCAACAAGCTACAATTGAAACAAATATCCCTTCCTCGGATCAATGATCGTATGATCAATGGCTGGTTCATCGATATTCTCTAAACTTCGACTTGAGGTTGGGTTACCACCAGATCCGTGTTAAGTGAAGAGGATATTCCAAAGACCGCATTAGTCACTCGTTATGGTTCTTACGAGTACACCGTCATGTCATTCGGTTTAACCAATGCTCGACTACATTCTCTCGTCGATGAACTACATATTCATGGATTACCTCGACAAGTTTGTCGTAGTCTATCTGGATGATATTACGGTATATTAGAAGAACAAAGAAGAACATCTTTGAACATCTTCGTCTTGATTACGGAAAAGCTTGAGAGCATCGACTTTATGCCAAGTATTCCAAGTCTGAATTCTGGTTGCAGAAGTCACCTACCTTGGTCATGTCATCTCCAAGGATGGTATTGCCGTCAACCCAGGCGAGTTCGAGGCTATTCTTGATTGGACCCCTCAGAAGTATCAAGCAAGTCGAAGCTTTCTCGGCCTAGCCACTATTATGCGCCCTTTATGAGAACTTCTCCAAGATCGCCAAACCAGCGACTAATCTGCTTCACAAAGGCGTTAAGTTCGATTGGACACACAAATGTCAGGAAAGTTTCCAGACACTCAAAGACAAACTGACTTCTGCCCCAGTGCTTGCTCCCCCTGATTCTCGCAAGGACCTTGTCATCTATTGCGATGCTTCACGTCAAGGATTAGGCTGTGTCCTAATGCAAGCCCTTGAGTGATTGCTTATGCCTCCGTCAAGTCGTCCTCATGAAGAACTACCCAGTTCATGACCTCGAGCTTGCGGCGGTTATCTTTGCACTAAATCTATGGCGGCAGTATCTTCTCGTGTCGTTGTGAGATCTTCACGATCATCAGTCTGAAGTACTGTTTACTCAGCGGAATCTGAACCTCCGTCGGCGCGGTGGATGGAAGCTATTCTGACTACAAGCTGCGGTATATCTTATACCCACAGCAAGGCTAATGTAATGGCGATGCCACGAGCCGTAAGTCTTATTGCAATAATCACCGGTCTACAAAGCTCAACCCGCCTTTATGAAGAGCTATGCAAGCTGAACCTTCAACTAGTTCCACGGGGTTCTCTGAATAACCTTGTTTTGGAACCAACTCTTACGAAAGCAATCAAGTCTGCTCAAGCCAAAGATGCTCATGTTGATTTGATGAAAAGGATCTTGCCTTAGAAATCGAGATTTCTCACTTGGTGAGATGGAACCTTATACTTGAGATCGTATTGTAGTACCCGGTTCGAGCTTATGACGGAGAAGGTGATGAAAGAAGCGCATGACACCCTCTCTCTATTCATCAGGGAAGTACCAAGATGTATCTAGACATCCGTCGAAATCTTGGTGGTCTAAAATGAAGCAAGACATTGCTCGATATATTGAAGAATGTGGCGTTTGTCGTCGCGTCAAGCGAAACATCGAAGCCGGTTGGACTTCTACAACGCTTCGATTCTGAATGGAAGTGGGATAAGATCAAATGGATTTCTTCACGAGGCCTTCCCAAGTCTCGAGAAAGGTAGCGATGCTATCTTTGTCGTTATCGACCAATTCTCGAAGGTTGCTCACTTTACGCGATCAAGGAGACTATCCTTTGCTAGTCGATTAGCAAACTTGTATATCTCGAATTGTGTCACTCCACGGCATTTGAAGGAGATCGAGTCCGGACATGGCGATATTTTCACTTCTAAGTTACGGGATAGTTTCAAGAGGCAATGGGAACTCATATTACAGAACCTTGCTTATCATCCCCAATCCCAAGGCCAAGTCGGCGAGTCAATCAAATTCTTGAAGACATGCTTTGAGCTTGTGTTATTTCTTCGGCAAGAAGTGGGAAGAATCTCTCCCTTATCGGAGTTCTCTTATAACAACAGCTATCAAGCCGCTTGAAGATGGCACCCTTTGAAGTGCTTTATGGGCGTAAGTGCGAACCCCTACGAATTGGTGAAGCGGGAGCGAGCACTCATTGGTCGGACATTATTCAACAAGCTGAAGAGCGAGTTCGCATTATCGGGATAATCTCAAAGCGCCCGATCCGCCCGGAAAACAACTATGACCGGAAACACTGGGGTTCAACTTATCAACTTTGGTGAACAAGCTTATCTGCGTGTCACTCCTTTGAGAGGCACTCATCGGTTCGGAGTCAAGGGCAAGCTAGCTCCGCGCTACATTGGTCCTTTCCGCATTCTGGCCCGATGTGGGCTGGTGGCTTATAACCTTGAGTTGCCACCTCAGTTCTCTCATGTTCATGATGTCTTCCACGTGTCGCAACTTCGTCGATGCTTCAAGGATCCGGAACATGAAGTGGATCCGGAATTGATTGAAGTTCAAGATGATCTCACTTACAAAGAGCATCCTATCCGCATTCTTGAAGAAGCTGAACGTCGAACCTGCCAGAAGGTTACCAAGTTCCTCAAGGTGCAATGGTCAAATCATACTAAAGATGAAGCCACTTGGTAACGCGAGGATAACCTCCGTGCTGAATACCCCGATCTTTTCCTTCTACCACTTAATTCTCGGGACGAGAATTTCTTTTAGAAGGGGAGAGTTATAGCATGGTGTAATGATGCTCTGATAATCCACAGGGTTAATATAATCCTTTTGCTAAACAAGTGTTTGTTCATCATTGTTCTTATCTTTTTCAAATTCCAGTTGAACTCAAATTCAAATTCTGAGTGAAATTCAAAATTGGTCAAACATGAAAACTAAAATGTTTATCATGTGCCAAATAATCCACAAGTAATGTTGGTGGTGAACCAACATTTTTGCAAAGTGTTTGAGTGGTCTAAACTACTTAAAACAGTGACCTAAGAAATAAATTAAATGCCTTTTTAATTTATAAAAATGGCAAACTATTTCTAAAGCCTCACAATCTTTTTTTGGCAGTGCCCAATCATTATTTGAAATTGTTTTGGCCAGTGGCATAATTTTGCAAAGTAAATGGTGGCTAAAAGCAATTGCAAACGCTGCAAAAAAAAAAAAAAAGGAGAAAAGGAAAAGGCAAAGGGGAAAGCCCTGCCCTTGAGACTTGGCCCAACCTTAGCTGGCCCAGCTAGGCCGGCCCATACCCCCTCCCGGTCGCTCTCCTCCTTCCTGTTCCCTCGGTGCTGCGCCGCTCTGGCTCGTCGCCCGCCCGACCACCTCGCCCGGCAGCGCCCGGGTGAATAAACCCCTCGGCTCCTCGGGTCCTCCCCACCTACCTCCACCCCTCCCCTCGCCCTCTTTGCACCTTTCGTCGCCTCTCCCCTTGTTCCCTATCCACCTCCAAGCGCCATCGCCAGCGTCTTCGTCATCTCCGGCCACCGTGCCTTCGGCAGCGGCTGGCCGTGCTCGTCGACATCTTCGTGGTATTGCGTCCTTTGGAGCCGCGAGGAGGGGCAGGCGCTCTGCATCGCCCGAATCGTCATCGTCTTCCTCGAGTCGGCGGCGATCCCCTTCATCCCGGCGGCGTTCTGCTGCTCCTAACCCCCAAGGGCCATCTTGCGTGCCGCGGTGAGCTCCTCCGCCTCCTGCTCCTCCTGTTAATCTCCTAGCTTTGTCGTAGCTAGCTTCGCCATCGTGCCCGAACTCTGAGTACTTATTGTCGCCTTGCCGTCGTGTACGCTTCGCCGGTGAGCTACTTTGAGCTTCATGATCATGCTCGGCCGCAGCGTGGGGCTCCGTAGCGCTAGCTAGCTCGCTCCATGCTGAGTATAGCCGGGTCCACTCGTGCCCGAACTTCGGCGCCGCCTCCGCCGTTTGCCGTCGCCGGACCGGCCTTTTCCGGCCGCCGCCTGCTGCGATTCGGCCTTGCTGCTCCGCTCGTTCGACGCACCTTAGTCTTGTGAAATGGTGCTTTGTGGCGAAATCCGGCGAGCCCAAGGCCTCGCCGCATTTTGGCATCGCCGGCGTCGAGCCGCCGGCCACCGCCGACATGGCTGGCCTCGGGCCACCCGAACCCTTGCCGGTGGGCCCATGGTCGGTGGCCCAGGTTGACCCGATCGGCTGCTAGCTGGGCAACCAGTGCCATTGACATGCAGGCCCCACCGTATAATTAGGTTAATTAAATGTTTTTATAAATAAAATTAATTAGTAATCTAATCTTTCAACGACATGTAAGACCCGATGACTAATTAACCTCTGGATTAGTTTAATTTCTTGTTAAAGTCACGAGAGGTGACATGTGGGTCCCATTGGACCCATAGGTCGATTTGACTGGTCGGCGAGTCATTGACTGCTGACATCATCCCATAATCTTGACATCATAATTCCTTTTACATTAATTTTAATAATTTGAAAATGTTTAAAACTTTGAAAAATCATAGTAATTAAACGTAACTTTCGGATGAAAATGTTTTCTATATGAAAGTTGCTCACAAAAATCCAGCGAATCCGAATCGCGGTTCATTCATCATCACATGCCCTAGCATGCTGAACATGGAACTTTCCCCCTCGGGTCATCATCTAACACAGTCGGAACACAGAAAACATTCGGTTGACTTCCTCCTCGCCGGTATCGTGTAGCACAGCGGTAGAACACGTCTAGCTCGCCTATGGTCTGTTATGCACTTGCTTGCTATGTATTTCTGTTTCTTCCCCTCTTCTCTCCGGTGAGACCCGAGACCGATCTTTGCCCTGTGATCGACTCGTCGGCAGCGACCCCTCCTTGCGAGCAACCGGCAAGCCCCCTTTGATCATCCCGATATCGCCCATTCCATTCTCTCATGCTTGCATTAGATTTTATTCTTGTTATTGTTTGCTCCTATTACTGCTTTGCATAGCTTTGTTTATTGTAACTTGCTATTGTTACCTACCTTTATCCTAAAGCTGCTTAGTATAGGTTGGTTAGTGATCCATCAATGACCCCACCTTGTCCTTGTTGCCCTGCTTCATCATAGAAGACCCGATCAGCGGGATCGAAGACCGGACCCGGCACCGCATCACTTTCCCTTAGTTGCTCGACACTACTAGGTTACTATCAGTCTGAGGGTGACACCTCTGACACTTCTAAGGTTAACCCGGTTGTGTAGTTATTCGGTTGTGGTCATCAGGGGTGATTTCCTCTTTAACCACTTCCGATACGACTCTGTCGTGCAACTCCTAAAGTGTGAACCTCGGGGGTGATTCCTCTTACGTTCACCTTGATGATTACATCGAGTGGAATTCACCGGGGGTGATTCCTCGGGTTTTCTCCTTAATGTTTTGGACACACGGATACTTGGACTTTACAACTATTACTTGGAAGGCGGGTGCGACCACGAGGGTACCAGAGTGATGTGAAGCAGGTTGACACGGAGGTGCCGCGAGATAATTCTGGCGTGGCGGGCATTCCTAGCCCTTGCCGCAAGTCCTCGAGGCAGGCGGCGGGGTCACATCTTCGTGAGTCTCTGCTTGTTACCGCGTTCCTAATCCACTCGATTTGGATATTTGATCGAGGGCCTCGGCACGATAGCACTAACCATCACGTGGGCATAGTATGGGCGTTCTGCGTCGTATACATCGATCGAAGCTTAATAGGCGTCGGCGGAGTGGCGTGGCGCGGGGTTGGGCTGGTAGCTCCTACCTTTTTCAAGGAGGTAGCTAGGTCGCTCACCGGCGCGTCACGCAACATCTTGAGGAGTTCGGGGAGATGGCCCATGACCCACAGGGGAATAGGTCTAGTCCGTCTCTTGACCTCTCTGTTAAGTCTAGGTCGGGTTGCGGCATATTGTTTGGCGAGGCGGGCATGACCGAGAAAGTGTGTCGGCGGGAGTTAAGCGGCGTGGTGGGTAAGTTGGTGCACCCTGCGGTGAAGAACTAATCTATGCATAGCACATCCTCTGATAGCGGACACTTGGGTTGTATCGATCGATACAACTAGAACTGGATACTTGTGATGAAAATTGGATGGTGATGAGAATTGGATTGTGATGACAATTGGATAGTATGGCTCAGGGATTTCTTTCTCGCGAAGTCGAGAAAGGATCTCGGCGAGGTTGATAACACTACTACTCGTTACCTTATGCTACTCTACTTCCTCCTGTTCTGCAAGATGGTGGTTTCGAGAAGATGCTAGACTTGATAGGACTAGGCCTTCTCTCTATTACGCCATTTACGCATTTCGGTCCACATATACAACCTTCCTTTGATAATGGTTCATATGTAGTGTAGATCCTTGCTTGTGAGTACTTTGGATGAGTACTCACGGTTGCTTCTCCCCTCCCCCCTTTCTTTTCTTTACGGTTGATGCAACCAGATGTCGATCTCGAGGCAGACGACACCACAAGCGACTACTACTACCCGAGGGTGCCTACTACCTCATGAAGACCGCGACGACCAGGAGTAGTTAGGAGGCTCCTAGGCAGGAGGCCTTGCCTTTTCGATCGTTGTTGCTTTTGTGCTAGCCTTCTTAAGGCAAACTTGTTTACTCATGTCTGTACTCAGATATTGTTGCTTCCGCTGACTCGTTTGTATTCAAGCTGATGTATTCGAGCCCTCAAGGCCCCTGGCTTGTAATATAAAGCTTGTATTATTTTAATTTGTGTCTAGAGTTGTGTTGGGATATCTTCCCGTGAGTCCTTGATCTTCATCGTACACATTTGCGTGTATGATTAGTGTATGATTGAATCGTGGGCATCACATCATGTCAATCACATCATTCTCCTAATGATGTGATCCCGTTAATCAAATGACAACTCTTTTGTCCATGGCTAGGAAACTTAACCATCTTTGATTCACGAGCTAGTCAAGTAGAGGCATACTAGTGACACTATGTTTGTCTATGTATTCACACATGTATTATGTTTCTGGTTAATACAATTCTAGCATGAATAATAAACATTTATCATGAAATAGGGAAATAAATAATAACTTTATTATTGCCTCTAGGGCATATTTCCTTCAGTCTTCCACTTGCACTAGAGTCAATAATCTAGTTCACATCGCCATGTGATTTAACACCAATATTCATATCGTATATGATTAACACCCATAGTTCACATCATCATGTGACCAACACCCAAAGGGTTTACTAGAGTCGATAATCTAGTTCACATCGCTATGTGATTAACACCCAAAGAGTACAAAGGTATGATCATGTTTTGCTCGTGAGAGAAGTTTAGTCAATAGATTACATCATATGTATTTTGCAAATATTCTATGTCTACAATGCTCTTGCGGAGCTACTCTAGCTAATTGCTCCCACTTTCAATATGTATCCAGTTGAGACTTAGAGTCATCTGGATCGGTGCCAAAACTTGTATCGGCGTAACCTTTTATGGCGAACCTTTTGTCACCTCCATAATTGAGAAACATATCCTTATTCCACTAAGGATAATTTTGACCAATGTCGATGATCTACTCCTAGATCACTATTGTACTCCTTGCCAAACCGAGCAAGGTATACAATAGATGCAGTACATAACATATCATACTTTATAGAACCTATGGTGAGGCATAGGTAATGACTTTCATTCTCTTTTCTATTTTCTTCCTTGGTGGGTTTGAGTCTAACTCAATTTCACACATTTGCAACATAGGCAAGAACTCTTTCTTTGGTTGTTCCATTACGAACTATTTCAAAATCTTGTCAAGGTATGTACTTATTGAAAAACTTATCAAGCGTCTTGATCTATCTCAATAGATCTTGATGCTCAATATATAAGTAGCTTCTTGAAGTCTTTCTTTTAAAGAACTCCATTCAAACACTCCTTTATGCTTTTGCGGCATAATTCTACATTATTTCCGATCAAGAATATGTCATTCACATATACTTATCGAAATCTTGTAGTGCTCCCACTCACTTTCTTGTAAATCTGAGGCTTCACGTAAGTATGTACAAAACTATATGCTTTGATTAACTTATCAAGCGTATATTCAACTACGAGATGCTTGCACGGTCCATAAATGGATCATTGGAGCTTGCACATTTTGTTAACACCTTTAGGATTGACAAAACCTTACGGTTGCATCATATACAACTCTTCGTTAAGAAAACCATTAAGGAATGCAGTTTTGACATCCATTTGCGAGATTTCATAAAATGTGGCAATTGCTAACATGATTGGACAGACTTAAGCATCGCTCTGATTGAGAAAATCTCATTGTAGTCAACACCTTGAACTTGTCGAAAACTCTTTTGCGACAAGTCGAGCTTTGTAGATAGTAACACTACTATCAACTTCCGTCTTCCTCTTGAAGATCCATTTATTTAACATGGCTTGCTGATCATTGAGCAAGTCAATCAAAGTCCGTACTTTGTTGTCATAGATGGATCTCATCTCAGATTTTATGGCATCAAGCCATTTCGTGGAATCTGGGCTCATCATCGCTTCCTCATAGTTTGTAGGTTCATCATGGTCTAGTAACATGACTTCCAGAATAGGATTACCGTACCATTCTGGTGCGGATCGTACTCTGGAAGACCTACGAGGTTTTGTAGTAACTTGATCTGAAGTTTCATGATCATCATCATTAGTTTCCTCACTAATTGGTGTAGGAATCACTGGAACTCATTTCTGTGATGAACTACTTTCCAATTTGGGAGAGGGTACAAATTACCTTATCAAGCTCTACTTTCCTCCCACTCACTTCTTTGAGAGAAACTCCTTCTCTAGAAAGGATCCATTTTAACAACAATTTTTTTTGCCTTGGACTGTGATAGAAGGATTACCCAACAATTTCCTTTGGGTATTCTATGAAGCGCACTTCTCGATTTGGGTTTGAGCTTATCGGGATGAAACTTTTCACACAAGCATCGCAGCCCCAAACTTTAAGAAAGCGACAACTTGGGTTTCTTGCTAAACCACAGATTCATATGGTATCGTCTCAGCAGTTTAGATGGTGCCCTATTAAGCGTGAATGCAGTTGTCTCTAATGCATAACCCCAAAACAATAATGGTAAATCAATAAGAGACATCATAGATCGCACCATATCCAATAAAGTGTAGTTCTGACGTTCGGACACACCATAACGTTGTGGTGTTCGGTGGCGTGAGCTGTGAAACTATTTCACATTGTTTTAATTGAAGACCAAACTCGTAACTCAAATATTAGTCTCATGATCGGATCGCGAAACTTTATTTTCTTATTACGATGATTTTTCCACTTCACTCTGAAATTCTTTGAACCTTGCAACTATTTCAGACTTATGTTTCATCAAGTAGATATACCCATATCTGCTCAAATCATCTTATGAAGGTCGAGAAAATAACGATACTTGCCACGAGCATCAATACTCATTGGATCGCATACATCGGTATGTATTATTTCCAACAAGTTAGTAGCTTGTTCCATTGTTCGGAGAGCGGAGTTTTAGTCATCTTGCCAAAAAGGCACGGTTACGCAAGCATCAAATGATTCATAACCAAGTGATTCCAAAATCCATCTTTATGGAGTTTCTTCATCGCTTTACACGATATGACCCAAGCGGCGATTACCACAAATAAGTTGCACTATCATTATTAACTTTGCATCTTTTGGCATCAATATTATGAATATGTTTATCACTACGATCGAGATCCAATAAACTATTTTCATTGGGTGTTTGACCATTAAAGGTTTTATTCATGTAAACAGAACAACAATTATTCTCTGACTTTAAATGAATAACCGTATTGCAATAAACATGATAAAATCATATTCATGCTCAACGCAAACGCCAAATAACATTTATTTAGGTTCAACACTAATCCCAAAAGTATAGGGAGTGTGCGATGATGATCATATCAATCTTGGAACTAGTTCCAACACTCATCGTCACTTCCCCTTCAACTAGTCTCTGTTTATTCTATAACTCTTGTTTCGAGTTACTAATTTTAGCAACCGAACAAGTATCAAATACTCAGGAGCTACTATAAACACTAGTAAGGCACATATCAAGAACCTGTATATCAAATATACCTTTGTTCACTTTGCCATCCTTCTTATCCACCAAATGTTCAGGAAATTTCTGCTTCCAGTGACCATTTCCTTTGAAGTGTAAGCACTCAGTTTCAGGCTTAGGTCCAGACTTGGGTTTCTTCTCTTGAGCAGCAACTTGCTTGCCGTTCTTGTTGAAGTTCCCTTTCTCTCCCTTTGCCCTTTTCTTGAAACTAGTGGTCTTGTCAATCATCAACACTTGATGCTCTTTCTTGATTTCTACCTTCGTCGATTTCAACATCACGAAGAGCTCGGGAATCGTTTTCGTCATCCCTTGCATACTATAGTTCATCATGAAGTTCTAGTAACTTAGTGATGGTGACTAGAAAATTCATCAATCACTATCTTATCTGGAAGATTAACTCCCACTTGATTCAAGCGATTGAAGTACCGAGACAATCTAAGTACATGCTCACTAGTTGGCGATTCTCCTCCATCTTTTAGCTATAGAACTTGTTGGAGACTTCATATCTCTCAACTCGGGTATTTGCTTGAAATATTAACTTCAATTCTGGAACATCTCATATGGTCCATGACGTTCAAAACGTCTTTGAAGTCGATTCTAAGCCATAAAGCATGGTGCACAAAACTATCAAGTAGTCATCATATTGAGTTAATAGCGTTCATAATGTGCGCATACGCTCACCGCAATAGATTGTCACCTAGCGGTGCATCAAGGACATAATTCTTTTGTGCGCAATGAGGATAAACCTCGGATCACGGATCAATCCGAATCATTGCTACTAACATCTTTCAACACAGTTTTCTCTAGGAACATATCAAAATAATCATATGAAAGCAACAACATAAGCTATTGATCTACAACATAATTTGCAAAATACTACGGGACTAAGTTCATGATGAATTAAAGTTCAATTAATCATATTACTTAAGAACTCCCACTTAGGCAGACATCTCTCTAGTCATCTAAGTGATCCGTGATCCAAATCAACTAAACCATGTCCGATCATCATGTGAGATGGAGTAGTTTCAATGGTGAACATCGCTATGTTGATCATATCTACTATATGATTCATGCTCGACCTTTCGGTCTCCGTGTTAGAGGCCATATCTGTATATGCTAGGCTCGTCAAGTATAACTTTGAGTATTTGGCGTGTGCAACTGTTTTGCACCGTTGTATTTGAGCGTAGAGCCTATCACACCCAATCATCACGTGGTGTCTCGGCCACGAAGAACTTTCATAGCGGTGCATACTCGGGAGAACACTTCTTGATAATTAGTGAGAGATCATCTTAAAATGCTACCGTCGATCAAAGGAAGATAAGATGCATAAAGGATAAACATCACATGCAATCAATATAAGTGATATGATATGGCCATTATCATCTTGTGCTTGTGATCTCCATCTTGAAGCTGCCGTCATGATCACCATCGTCACCGGTAGCGACACCTTGATCTCCATCGTAGCATTGTTGTCGTTCGCCATCTATTGCTTCTCGACTATCGCTACCGCTTAGTGATAAAGTAAAGCAATTACTGAGGCGTTGCATTTCATACAATAAGCGACAACCATATGGCTCCTGCCGATTGCCGATAACTTTGGTTACAAAACATGATCATCTCATACAATAAAATATAGCATCACGTCTTGACCATATCACATCACAACATGCCTGCAAAAACAAGTTAGGCGTCCTCTACTTTGTTGTTGCAAATTTTACGTGGCTGCTACGGGCTTAGCAAGAACCGTTCTTACCTCGCATCAAAAACCACAGCGATAGTTCGTCAAGTTGGTGCTGTTTTAACCTTCGCAAGGACGGGCGTAGCCTTTCGATTCAGCTAAAGTGAGAGAGCGGACACCCTTGATCACCTTTAAGCACGAGTGCTGTAGCAGATGAAACCAGTCTCACGTAAGCGTCTGCGTAATGTCGGTCTTGGCAGCTTCATCTCCTAATACCGCCCGAACCAAAGTATGACATCTTTGGTAAGCAATATGACTTATATCGCCCACAACTCACTTGTGTTCTACTCATGCATATAACATCAGCGCATATAACATCATTCGGACTAGGAGGGAGGCGCGCGGCCCCTCTGGCTCCTTCCCTCTTCTCCCTCTTGGCCCATGTAGGCCCATTAACCCCCAGGGGTTTGGTAACCTCCGGTACTCGGTAAAATGCCGATTTCACGGAACCATTCCGATGTCAAACATAGGCTTCAATATATCAATCTTTATGTCTCGACCATTCGAGACTCCTCATCATGTCCGTGATCACATCAGGGACTCTGAACAAACTTGATACATCAAAACTCATAAACTCATAATATAAGCATCGCCGAAACCTTAAGCGTGCGGACCCTACGGGTTCGAGAACAATGTAGACATGACCTAGAACTATTCTCGGTCAATAACCAATAAGCGGAACACGGATGCTCATATTGGCTCCACATATTCTCGTAGATCTTTATCGGTCGAACCGCATAACAACATCGTTGTTCCCTTTGTCATCGGTATGTTACTTGCAGAGATTCGATCGTCGGTATCAATACCTAGTTCAATCTCGTTCTTGGCAAGTCTCTTTACTCGTTACATAATGCATCATTCCGTAACTAACTCATTAGCTACATTGCTTGCAAGGCTTATAGTGATGTGCATTACCGAGAGGGCCTAGAGATACCTCTCGACAATCGGAGTGACAAAACCTAATCTCGAAATCGCCAACCCAACATGTACCTTTGGAGACACACTGTAGTACTCCTTTATAATCACCCGATTCGTTGTGACGTTTGGTAGCACCAAAGTGTTCCTCCGGCAAGCGGGAGTTGCATAATCTCATAGTTATAGGAACATGTATAAGTCATGAAAAAGCTATAGCAACATACTAAGCGATCAAGTGCTAGGCTAACGGAATGGGTCATGTCAATCACATCATTCTCCTAATGATGTGATCCCGTTAATCAAATGACAACTCTTTTGTCCATGGCTAGGAAACTTAACCATATTTGATTCACGAGCTAGTCAAGTAGAGGCATACTAGTGACATTATGTTTGTCTATGTATTCACACATGTATTATGTTTCGGTTAATACAATTCTAGCATGAATAATAAACATTTATCATGAAATAGGAAATAAATAATAACTTTATTATTGCCTCTAGGGCATATTTCCTTGACACCGCCCACCCTACTTCATTCTTTGGCGGACCATTCCTCTACTCACCCACACCTCTGTTATTTTTCCATGACGGCGTAGGACGATAAACCCTCGTACTCCCCACCACGTGGGCAACCATTGCCGAGTCTTCCCCGGCTCCATGTCATTCCCTTCCTAGGCCTCGCCGTCGTCCACCGCCATGGTGCTCTCGGCGCGACTTTGGTCGACATGGTCGGCGAGCGACATCCATCGGACATGGGTATCGTGGAGAGGTGACAGTTTGGGTCCATGGCCACACACAAAAATGCCTCCTTATTACAGCAAAATAATGATTCCTCCACCTAACAGTGGGACCCATCGGAAGGGCCTCTGTATTTAGTGAAAAAACGTTCCCCGGCACGGTCGGACCCACCGGCTATATCTTCGCATGCGCAAGGAAGTGCCTCCTTATTACGCACAAAAAATTAATACCCCCACCTGGTGGGACCCACCATAGTGGGAGGATGACTTATGGGCCAACTAAGTTGGCGGGGGCGAGAGGCTTTGTCAACTTAGTCAATATAACGATTCTAGCTCCGGTGGCCGTCGATGTTCATCCAGCGGCCGTAGTGCTTCTTCAACCTCTGGTCTTCTTGCTCGGCCGCCCAAACCAGGTAGCAGTGCGTGTCGCGTGCTCACGCCTCCGTGGCCAGTGTGATGCGCGGAGGCCTCACCGCCCTACTACTCCATCGCTGGCGGGCCATCCCTCTACTCACCCACCCCCTATTATTACTGCGGCGGCGGCCTCACACCGCAGCCAAACCGGTGAACCCTCGTACTCCTCTCTGCGCGGGCTTCATTCTTTGCTTCTTCCCGGCTCCGTGTCATCCCTTCCTAGGCCTTGCCGTCGTCCACCGCCGTCGTGCTCTCGGCGGCGTGGTCGGCTTATGGTCGAGCGACTTCCATCGGGCGTGGGTATGCGTGGAGAGGCTAACGGTGGGTCCTGACGCGCAGACAAGAAGTGCCTCCTTATTCTGCGAAAAATAATGATTCCTCCACGGCAATTTGGGACCCACGGACGGACCACTTGTATTTCGTGAAAAAATGTTTCCCCCCTCCTGCTTTGGGACCCACCGGCTACATCTTCGCCGCAAGGAAGTGCGTCCGGAAAAACGATTCTCCCCACATTGCTGGGACCCACCAGCTACATCTTCGCCGCAAGGAAGTGCACGGTCGGGACCCACAGGTCGAAGCGTCGTGGCGTTGTCATTACGGTGCGTGAGCGTATGCGTTACATCTTGGTCGATGTAGAGGCACACCGTGTTGTAGTAGAGGCAGCGCGCGTAGCATGTACATGTCGTACAGCGGCGAGTGCAGAAAGAAAATACAGACCACGTAAGTACATACGGGCGGGGTGTCGACGCCTACTTGCGCATACATACGGCGGGGCTCGTGTACATGGCTGGGTCAAAGCGGGCTGCGTGCGTAAATGCGTGTTCACGGGAAGCAGCGAATCTGGCGTGTTCGCCGGGAAGCAGCGGAATGCGTCGTGTTCGCCGGGAGCAGCAGAGCGCATAGGAGCCAACGGCTTGGGCGGAACAGCCGATGGAAGCGAGGCCTCGCGTCTGCGAAGCGGAGAAACAGCCTTGTGTTCGGCCGGCCCACGTTAAAGCAGGATCTGTTCGCCGGGAGAAGTGCAGCGTCTTGCAAAGCGGAGAAACAAACTTGTGTTGGACCTCCTACGGTCGAAATAAGTCTGTTGATCGAAAGGGTGTGGCGTACCGCAAAAGCGGACGAAAGCGGACTGTGTAGGGCGCTTCTGGTCGAAATGTGGGTCTGTTCGCCGGGAGGGTGTGGCATACCGCAAAACGGGACTCCACGGGATACTGTTCATCTCCACCGTCGACCTTCTCCAGCCTCCACGGGCTACTGTTCATCCACCGTCGACCTCCTCCAGCCTCCACCTGCGACTGTTCATCCACGGGCTTCTGTTCATCCAGCCTCCACCACGCGCTACTCCACGGGCTCCTGTTCAACCACCCCTCCATGGGCTACTGTTCATCCACCCCTCCACCGTCTACTGTTCATCCAGCCCTCCACGGGGTCGTCCTGTTCATCCAGCCCTCCACGGGGTCCTGTTAATCCAGCCCCAACCGGCTCGATCGATCGGGGTCATGTTCATCCCGAGGCAACACTACGGGTCCTGTTCATCCACCCCCGCTCCTTTGTTCATCCAAACCCCCATAACACTCCTTTGTTCATCAAACCTCCTGCAGCGCTCCTTTGTTCATCTAGAGCGGCATCGATCGGCTTGATTAGCGGCGATGGCGAAGAATAGCTCGATCGCTCGGGTTCGATAACCGTAACTGCGGTCTGTCCTTCGGGTTCGATTAAGCGGCGCCTCGCTCGGGTTGATTAGAGCCCAGCGCCTCGCACACATGCGGCGTCGTGTCTGAGCAAGCAGCGCATCACTCGGCCCCGACCACCCACCGTAGCAGGAACTCCCGAAATTTTCTTCGCCCTCGCTTCTACCACATTTTTTCCATCATGGGCGGCCCAAAGAATGTCATGCGATTCGTCTCCGGCCGCCGAGGATGAAAAGCCCATTACTGTCATGATTTTTGTCATAAGTAGGAGCCCACCACATCTATGATGATCTGGGTTTTGTCACAATTATCGTCATAGAAGTGTCATAAGCATGACATAGAAAAATTTCGTTCGGCCCAAAATGTAACGGATGTGTCTCTTTTTTGTAGTGTTTGTACTCCATCACATCAATACAATCAAAACATGATATAGGGTTTTACTTCTTCGAGAGGGCCTGAACCTGGGTAAACATCATCTCTGTTGTCTCCTATTACCATTGTTCTTAGACTGACAGCTCGGGACCCCCTACCCGAGATCCGCTGGTTTTAATACCGACATCGTGACCTCTGATTGATAGTTAGAAAGTGCTAGCGGACTAGGACCATGGCAACGGCGATCCGTAAAGCCAGGGCGGAAATGTTGCATAAGCGCCCGGGCATGCAATCGGCAACCCGACTATCTTAAGCAAAGGCGACCAGCCGAGCCCTTCACATCCCGTACACACACCATCAAAGTGAGGCGCATGACATGGGTCCAGATCCATGAGGGACTAAGATCGACCATTCCGAATATATATGAACAATCTATGTGAACATTCGCAAACACATATAAATAAAAGTAGTACCCAACAACAACTCAAGCATAAGTATTAATATAGAATAGATAATGGAAAAACAATTCATAGCACATGCATCATTGCCTACCAAATAATTATATGGGTCTATGGATGGCAAAGCCTCTGATCAAGGGCGAAGATGGTGATGGAGGCGTCGTCTCAAACATATCTATATTTTTGATTGTTTCATGATGCTATATTATCATTTATATATACTTTGATTATCATTTTATATTAGTTTTCTGGACTAACCTATTAATTTAGTGCCAAGTGTCAGTTCCTGTTTTTCTGCTCGTTTTTGGTTTTGCAGGAAATCAATATCTACAAAGGTCAAAATACGTTGCCAATTTAACATGATTTTTTGGGCAACAAGAAACACTGGAAGCTTCGGGAAGCGTCGAGAGGACCCACCAACCAGCCATAAGGGCAGGTGGCGTGGCTAGGGGATGCTCACACCACCTAGGCTTGTGGGCCCCCTAGTTACCATCTTGACTGATTCCACATATAAATTCCTATAAATACGAAACCATTCATTGTACCTCCAGAAGAATTTTATCTCTGTCGCAAGCCTCTGTTTTGAAGAGATCCCATTTGGAGCCCTATCCTAGAGTTCTGCTGGAGGGGGAAGCCATTGGAGGAGGCCTCTTCATTAACATTGCTCCATACATGATGATGTGTGAGTAGTTTCTTTAGGGCCTATGGTTCCATAGTAGTAGCTAGCTGGATTTTCCCTCTCTCTTTTGGATCTTCAATACCATGTTCTCCTCTACATCAATCAAATGTAATTCTTATGGTGTGTTTGTTGGCATATGATGAATTGCGGATTTATGATCAGATCCTTCATTGAATATTATTGAATCTTATGAAGTTTCTTTGTTGTATAATTAAGTAACTATGTATTCTTTCTGATCTATTTGTCTTCTTTGGCCAAAATAGATGGGTAGTTCTTCAGAGAAAGTGGTGCATACTAGTGGGTTCAACTATGATGTGTTCTACATCCCAGTGACAGAATGGGGACAAGACACATATTTGTATTGTTGCTACTAAGGATAACCGACTAGGAATTATCTTCTTGCTAGATTTCTTTCTGTCTAAAGCATGTCATCTTGCTTACTGCATTTCTCAATTTCTAGTAAACTAAATACCTTGAGATGCATGCTAGATAACGGTTTCGGGGTGGAGTAATGGTAGTAGATGTGGATAATGGTCTAATTATCGCGGACGTAATGCCTATACAAGATTATGCCATGAATGATCATAGTTATAATTCTTGTTTTTCTATCAATTGCCCAACAGTAATTTGTATACCACTCCATTACATGCTTTTCAGAGAAACGCCACTAATGAACCTATGGCCCTCGGGTCCATTCTCTATCAATACTTGTTCTATAAAATTGCCCTTTTATTTGCCTTTATTGTTTTACCGTTTCACCATACCATTATTTATTTATCCATCTATTTGTTTTTAACCTTGTAACTAGTAAGACGAGGGGCTTAAAACCCCTTGCCAAGTTGGGTGCAAGTATTTATTTTGTTTGTTTGTAGGTGTTGCTTATATTGTTAGCTTGTTGACTCCTATTGGTTCGATTAAACCTTAGTTCTTAACTGAGGGAAATACTTTTAATTATGTGCTACATCACCTTTCCTCTTTGGGAAAATCCAACAACCCTACAGGAGTAGCAGAAGAATTTCTGGCGCCGTTGCCAGAGTCAATGTCTACCAAATCAGTGGCCTTCGCACAAACTTCTTTATTTGCTTATTTTATTTGTTACCTAGTTACTCTTGCCTTTTCTTTACTTGCCAAAATTTTCGAACACCAAAAAAATTCTTGTGTTGCTATTTACGCCTTTGTTGACATCATGTCTACTCTGAAAATACCAAGCTATGTGATTTATCTAGTACTAATATTAGTGAGTTTATTAATAATCCTATTGCTCCCCATACCTTTGTGGAGTCTTATGAGATTAAAGCCGCTTTATTAAACCTTGTGACGAAAGATCAATTTTACGAAAATTGTAATGAAAATGCATGACCCATCTTAATACCTTTGTTGAACTATGTGATATGCAAAAAACTAAAGATGCGGACAATGATATTATAAAAGCTGAAGTTCTTTCCGTTATTTTGAGAGATAGAGCCAAAAATGGTTAGTTTCTATCTTTGAAAAGTAGTATTGATTCTTGGTGTAAAGATGCTTTATTGGTAAATATTGTCCTCCTACAAAATTAACTCTTTGAGGAATCAAATTATGAATTTTAAACAACTTGATTAAGAACATATTGCACAATCATGGAAAAGAATGGAACTTATGGTAAAGAATTGTCCCGCATGAATTAAGTCTTTGGATGGTAGTATAAGATTTTCTATGCATGACTAAACTTTGTTTTAGAAATCATCTAGACTTTCTTTGTATGTGAGTGCGTTCACGGGGATAACCATTGGATAGCTCTTGAGCTTCTCGATAACATGAGCCAATCATTCCCAATGGAACACCGAGCGCATGCCAAGTGTTAAGAAGGTGATTGTTAATGAAAAAGTTGATGCAATTATGTTCATACTTGCTACTAAGAGTGCTAGTATTTGGTTCATACCGATCCTTGCCCCCTCTGGTCGACCATACCGATCCTTACTATTGAAACATAGGGTGGGCCTTGGGGCCATCTAACAATTTCTACAATGGCCCATGTGGGTTTTATGGTAATGGGTGTGGTGGGAAGTATAGTCCTACATTGCTAGTTGGAGAGAAGTTGGACCTCCTTATAAGAGATTCTCTTCCACATGCTATAGGAGCTTGAGAAGAGAAGTGGTTCCCGCGTACTAACCCTTAAATGCCTCCTGTAGCATACGCCTCATCTGCAGCATGAGTGCGGGAATAAGCCGAGCCGAGCTCACACTTATGTGCTTTTTCTTTGGCGAGAATGGAGAGTCTTTGTGATCGAGGAGCGATTTGAGGCGTCGGATCTGGGGCTATCACCGACTTCGGATGTGGGTCCAGCCACGCTTCTCCAGCAGTCACGCCTATATATTGGGCGTGGCCAACCCTAGCCGCAGCGAGAATCAAATCGCATCTCTACATCCATGCCCGTCATTCACTTGTTGATGCTACTGCCGTGATCCCATCTGTCCACATACCACGATTGTGGGTGGTAGGTCTTTGAAACCCGCCTCTCTAGATCACATGCGGTAGAGGCGATTAGTTTTGGGAAGCATCTCTCTGCTGTTGCTCATTGTCGTTCGTCCACGTCCGCTGCATCGTCTACGTTCGCATCGTCTTCATCGTCACCATGCCCACCGCCAACAAAGCCGATCGTGCCACGTCGAGAAACTTCGGCGAGAAGAAGAAGCGAGGGCGCCGCGGCTTGCTGCACTGGCGATTGGAGGTATAACTTCGCTTATGCCTCTCATGTTTAGTTCCGTCTTAGCGGTACCGACTATGTGCATATATCTTTCTACTATATGTGTGGTGCATGCTTATCTAGGCGTAATCGGTATGTTTTAATTCTATCAATGCCATGATCATGACTATTTACTGGTACCAGCTATGTGCATATATCTTTCTACTATATGTGTGGTGCATGCTTATCTAGGCGTGTCGGTATGTTTTAATTCTATCAATGCCATGATCATGACTATTCTTTGGATTAATTTAATAGAAAAATGTCTATTTACTCAACACTTTCAACCCATCTTCGGGGAGGATAAAGAGCAACCTAATTGCGTATTTTTTGCAAAATCATTATTTTAGGAGCTTTTGCAAATTCATTGAAGAGTGTTTGATATACCAAAAGTAAAACAAAGGAACTATCGAAATATCAAAACATGCACGCCTGGTGGGACTCGAACCCACAATCCTCGGATTAGAAGTCCGACGCCTTATCCATTAGGCCACAGGCGCTGTTTTGTCTGCGTCAACCCGCCTCTCCTTCTTTAGTCTTCTGCGCTGCGTCTTCTTGCGTTCCGCCGTTCTCTTGTCGTTATATCCAAGACACAGCCTTCCCCGTCGTCTCCCATCTCATCACATCGCCGTCGCCGGAGCGAGGTGCGGAAGAGGTCATCTGCGCTCGGGATGGAGGCAGTGGCGAACAAGCGCAGCGGCATCGGATCCAGCGCCACGGCGGCCGCGGAGGAGGAGAAGGGCCGTAAGAGGGGCCACGGATCCACCGCGCTGTTCGTGGCGGTGGACTACGCCTTCCTGCTCGCCTTCGCCGGGTTCCTCTCCTACCTCGTCGTCTCCCAGATCCTCCCTTCCGCCATCTAGATCGGCGCCCGTCGTCGTTGCTTCTGGATGCGATGCGTGTGAAATCCGAGATCTTGGCTCGGGGTATGGTCACCTCCTCCTTGTCTCGTTTGATGCAATGGATTCCGCCTCTGTAACAATCAAAATATGAGACGACAAGTAGCTCGGATGCTGTTTCTTTGCGATTTTGCATGACGAATTGTAATGCCCCAGTCTTGCCGTGTTCTAGAACAATAAAATGCTTCAGTGTTCCTTTGTTCATTGCTTGAACGACTGGATGGTGTCCATTATATATCAGATTGATCGTTCATGTTTACGTTATTAATATGTTGGAGATGGATAATATTTCCAGGAACAAGAAGCTCAGTTGCATCTGAAGCGTCCCTTCTTCAGATGAGACCACAAGGCTTCCTGCTTTCTGCCTTGGCTTCTTTCAAAATTGCGCAACGACTTAATTTCGACCAAGATTGACCTTTCCATTTCCTTCCCAAGAGGAAGAGACCAAAAAGAACCTTGTTACAACATTTCACATCAATAGTCGCATATCATCTGACTAGAGATGAGAAACTCTTCATGGGGCTACCAGCTACCAGCTACAGTGGTGATCTGATCAGTTAGCACATTCATAGCATTTTCCTGGATAACCAGATATTCACAGGAGTGTTTTGCAGTTGAAGCTTACGGCAATAGCCGGACAGCTGCGATGGATGGGATCTTCTCTCTGAGCTTCTGTGCTACAGCAACTCGGACGGCCGCCACACCTGCTGCAGGGCCCTTGAGTTGGACTTTCACGAAGAATTTGTTGATCGCGACAAACCTGAGATTACCGCCTCCTGCGCCGGTGAGGTATGGCCTGATCTCATCGAGTACCTGCCATTGGGTGAAAGGAAGTAATTTTCAAATATGTACCTTTAGTTGCTCCAGCTACTGGTTTTCGCCCATATTATGGAAAGGGCAAATAAATGTTAGATAAATCGTCTCAAGGTGTAGGACAATGTGCAACAAGGAGACATTGTATAATGTCTAACAATTACTTGCACTATTATATTTATTTGGAATTGTAGATGTTGATAATTTTTAATATAAATTTAGTCAAAGTTTACAACGTTTTTACTTAAGAGAAACCTAATACGCAGAGTAAAAGGAAACGGAGGAGTACATGTTCTGCATTCTGTATTGGAATGTCATTCTAAGCAGAATGAACGACAAACCAACCACATGGAACAGTCATCAATGTGCCACAAAATTAAACGGACAAATCGCAGATCCTCTTATCAAAAGAAGATGGACGGCGATACCGTCCATAACAGGAAGGTTGTTGCTCCGGTATATAGTCCCCACACCCCAGAATGGTATGTGAAATTAAAGACAACACACTATATGCTGTTGCATAAAAGAAGAACTGGAACACTAGCATTCTATTTGAAGATAACAACCTAGTTTTATCTACTATCTACTACCACTATAAAAGAGAGAGAGGGCGGAGAACCAGATCATCCTATCCATCGAACCCTGTAATCTAATGGTCTACATCACTCCAACATACTAAACGCGTTTTACGCTTTAATTACCCACCATGCCATTACCCTATCTACTCGCTAACCAAACCCGGTACCCCACAGCTCGCCCCTCTCTCGCATGTCTCTCTCGCACGCCCGCTCGACCACGCCTCTCTCCTGCACGCCTCTCTCTCTCTCGCCTAACCAACCTCTCGACCACGCCCCGCCGCCGCTCCAACCTCTCGGCCCCGCCGCCGCCCCTTCTCGGCCTCGCCGCCGCCCCTTCACGCCGGCGGCCACCCCCCGGCAGGCGCAGCACACCCGATGGTCGGCGGCACCTCCGCCCTTGAGGGCAGGGCAGCAACCACGCCCGCTCCGCTCCAACCTCTCGGCCTTGCCGCCCTTCTCCCGCCGCCGCCCTTTCTCGGCCTCGCCGCCGCTCGCCCCGCCGCCGCCCCTTCTCGGCCTCGCCGCCGCCCCTTCACGCCGGCTCACAACCTGAACGGAGCCCCAGTTGGCTCGCCCTTGCTCTCCACCTGTGGCGCCGGTGGCGTGTGCGCAACGGTTGAGCTCCCGCCGAGTGCGGATGGAGCTCCGCCGAGTCCATGAGCTCCCGAGCCGGGCGACGGCGCGTATTGATCTGAAAAAGGCCACCAACCCATATTATAATATCCTTTGATATCAAGTTCTAGCTGTACATCAATCAAAGCATCACTTTTCTGAAGAGTTATACATCAATCAAAGCATCACTTTTCTGATCAATTAAGGAAAACATGTCAGGATGGTTGATGCTTGATGCAACGGAGAGTCACATGTGTATTGCCGACAGTTTCAATTTAATCGGGCTTCCGACTGGAGGAACAGAAGCGACTCTCTATTCTCCAGCCATTAAGTTCATTACTGAATAACAAAATCAGCTTCAGACCTAAGGTTTGATCAGGAAAATCCAGCTAGGTCTATCTATGTACATTGGTCTTAATTTTTTTAGATGATCAAACTGTCTACTTCCATAGGAAGTGGATGGGATGATCTACATGGCCTCCTGCAGCACCGGATTCAAGGAATCAGTACAACAGTGTGGCCTCTTACTAGACAGTTTTCTTCTCTCTGTTTTCGAGAATGCTAGACACTTTTCAGTTTTCTTTGATGTTGATCAAAATATTTAAATATTTGGATGCGTTTTCTTGAATACAGGTCTGATCTTTGATTATCTGCATAGTATATCTAACCACTCTGACTTTCCTTTATTATTAAGATGCATCAAACCGCCATCCCCTCCGAGAGGAAGGCCAACTCAAGTAGGTATTACATCGATTTTTTTAAGCAGTAAATTCAGAAATCTGAATTGAACTAACTGATTTGGCTTATGTTCTGTAAATGCAGCATCCATGTACAAGAATTTCTGTAATGTAGTTATGTGAACTAGAGGTGTGGTTTAGCAATGTACCTCATACACTGCTGGTTGATGACAAAGATATGTCAGGTTTGCCTTGATTATATTATAAATTACTCAAATCTTTTTAGAAACAGGAAAGGTAAGTTTAAATTGCATAAAACAGGAAAGCGAACGAGTAGTTTGTAGTGTTGAAATAAAATCAGAACTTAAAACATATGGGTTTTACAAGCATCACTGCTTGAACATGCAAAAGATAAATAACAGCTAAAGTTTCATGGACTACACCAGTTTCCACAGCTAAAATGTCTACCATTGTTGAATCTCTATTTCTGTGGAGTAGCATGTTTTGGGGCATACTTACTTACATACTTTGTTCCTTTAGAGTAATATAATCTTCTCGAGGTGTTAATTCACTTATTTTTCACACATGATGAATCCATAGTTGTTCGATTTAGCCAGAATAATCTCTTCTTTGTTAATAATAGTTTTATATAACATTACTTATATCAGGTCAAGTAGCCTCTCATAATGAAATACAGCATTTTTTTGTCGATCTCTCTCGAAATGATTGTTTACAGATAAAATTATTTGTAGAGATGGAGGACCTCGTAACCGACCATGTTGGGAGCTTGTGAAGAAATAGTATGTTGCTGTATGGAGGAATCCTTTAAATAACTCATGCTACATGAGTCAGTGATCCTGAGGCAAACCTCCACTTTGTGATAGTGATGATAATTCCAGATAATGTTTGGTATTTTTTAACCCATCTAATCTACTTTTATTAGTTAAGCCTCAATTTGTTTTGAACATTTGCAATAATACTAAATTCATAAGGATGATCTTTACGGTTTAAATAAACTGTCTATGGTTTTTCTAGAATTGTTCTGAACATTGGCATAATTATACATTCATCTCTTGCGGAGTAGTCTCATGATTTTGGCTTATTTATTGCTTGTTGGTGATTCCTAAATGTGTGATACTGATACATATTGCAGTTTCGTTTCAGATGCAACCTTCAACTACAGAAGTTTCAGTTTCCTGATTGCCGGTTTCTTCTTTGCGAGTCTTCCTTTTTCTTATGTTCACAAGGTGTACCATTGTCTATAGTATTTGCCAAGTTTAATCGAATGTCTAGATAAAATGTTTTGCATGGCAGGAAATAAGCAAGTAGGTATTTGAAGGTGAACTTTGTATGAATCCTCCGCTCCGCCTACCCATTCTTCATGAGTTAGTATCCTCAAGTCACGATGTATCAATTTTGCCATGCAAGACGTTATGATAAAATAGAGGATGTAGAATGACCATGGGTCTTGAGCCTTGCTTATTGGGATGGATGTATGCGATTGTTTTCTCCGTTGCAGCATGCGGGCATATTCTAGTATAAGCGTTTTTGCAAGCTGGCGCTGCAAGACCCTCTAGTGAATCTTTATTTGCATTTCATGTATGAGATAGGTTAATGCTTGACAAATACCCGGTGTAAGTTTTGCATTGCATCGAATTGTACGTTGTCTGCACAATTAGAATTTTGATTATTCTCCATTGGCACCATAACAAGTAACAGTACCTTTTCAACATTCTCTTCGTTCAGCTTAAGCCCAGCCTCCTTGTCCGTGATAGCTTCAACTGCAGCAATCTCTGGTATTTCATCCATCAAACGCCGCTGAATGCCCATCCTCATGGTCATCACCGAGCTTGGGCACGCCCCGCATGCTCCTTGCAGCTTGAGCCTCACCACATTCCCGTCGATCTCATGCAAGGCAACGTTGCCGCCGTCTGCCATGAGATACGGCCGGACTTGATCCAGAACAAGCTCCACATTTTCAGCGGTTAATGGTGAATCGACCACCGGATTCGGGTCGGCAATGGGTCGAACAACTGCAGCAACAAAACGTGATAGATGAAACTTTGAAATCTACCTCTATTAAGGACTAGCGTATCGAACTGTCACTATAGTTGGTCTGCGGCAAGGACGGAAGTCTCACCTTCCAGCGGCTGGCGAGTGGACACGGCGACCGAAGTTGCCGCGGCAGAGGGCGTTCTCCTCCCACGCAAGCGCGACGAGACCCCAACCTTGAAACGAACAGCTCCTCGTTAAACAACATGAAGCGGATAAGCAAGAAGAGACGGAGAAACAAGAGGCCTTACCTTGAAGGAGGAGGTAGACGGCGAGGTGGTCGACACCCACGCCGACGCCGCTACCGCCGCCTGCATCTCCGGTGCCCGACTGGAGGCAACCGGTCCTGGAGATGCCGCCGCTGTTGGCGAGGCGTGGGTGGCGGTGGTATTTGTGTGCCCGCATTCCCGCTCCAGCGCTCGTTTCTTTTGCTAAATTTTGTGCGGTTTTAGTTCAACCAAACCAACCGATGGCCATGCGCACATGCTACGTGCTGGCATCTGCAATGCAAACCCCTTAAACAGACACAACATCCGATCACGAACGTGTGTGCGGACATGATGCGGAAGCCGGCCATCCCTCGCTGTCTGCATACATTGTAAATTGAATTTGAATAAGCCAGATGAATTTTATGTAACCGAATGATCTTCATCTAAACCGAACCAAAATCATTACATTTTCGACATATGCTAAATTTTGTACGGTACCCCAAAGCAAGCTGATTGCCATACACACATGCTACTTCGATTTCGTGGGGAGTAACCTATGCAATATGTCCTATTCTGCAAACTAGGTCAGGTGTGTAATATTTGCTCATTATTGGAGTATCTTTGTGTTGGTCAAATGCAAAGATTTCTGTTGAGTGAATATGGGCGCAAATATATTGGTAAAATGCTTGAGCTACAAGTATACCTTGAATTTTCAAACAATAACTATTTAAGTTGATGATACTGATAATTTTGTTTGTTGATGTCCACGTACATGAGACATCGTCATAAGGCTCCTCCAATCTTTCCTTTTATCATGCATTTGATGGCATAAAAGCGGATGAGCGGCCAGAACCTTTTGAAGCTCATTACGGTAAACAAAATGATGCGGAGCATCCTTTGGTCATCCACATGGGCATGTCATCATCACCCAAGGCACCAAGTGGACCGATGACAAGGGCTCGTGCAAGGGCTATCGTAACCGTGGTGAACTCCCTCCTTGCTCAACTCCTTTTCGAATCACATGAGACATGACTACTACCTCAAGCGGAGACACTTTGCATACCCAGATACCAAGGGACCAACCATGGAGAAGCTAAGGAGCAAGGCCAAGCAATGGATGAAGAAGAACGTGAAGATGGAGAGCAAACGACACAAGTCAGCACTGATAGAGGCAAAGGTGCCCCGATGTTTTGATGAGAAGTAGCTATCGTTTTCGGTGGAAGTCGACTTTGACGATCCGACTACAAACGTGCGAAGACGTCGCGCCTTGGCAATCGCTAAACCAACTCCAGTGGTTATTGACCACGTCAGAGCACGATCAACCTGACCACAAGGGTCTATTTCCTGCACGTAAATGAAGAACAAGCAAGAAGCCGAGATTGCAGTCTGGATATTGCGAATATAAGAGAAAAGCTTCGTTGATCAAAGTTGGGTACTGAAACGTCTTGGCCTGGTCGTTTGACATAAACGAAGTACGCGCGTTGCACTATGGCGAACTTTAATCTAAACAAAACCCAAGTCTAAATGACGCCTTAAGGGCTGTATTTATAGGGGGAAGAGAGGGGATTTCGTCCCCTCTTGACAAGGTGGGACTCAAACACCTCCTGAATAGTTTCCCCTATAATACGGACTCTGAAAACAGACTATGAAAAATTATTTCGAAATTACATGGGGCTGGGCCAAAAATAATAAGGTAGTGTAGAACCTATAATAAGCTATGTACGAAATTTATGATAGTTCATCTTGTATATTGCGTCCATGTGCTTGTAAGTCATCATGGTGGCTCCAAAGTGTTGAAATCTCCATTAGAAACTCCGTTCTTGTTCCCTTCGCGCGTGCCTTCAACTCCACGCTTGATCCTACTCCAATGTAGACCTTTCTTATCCATGCTATGCCCTTCATTCATAAGCAAAACAAATTCATCCAATTTAGGCAACATCATATACTCATGAACATTAGAATCATTACTAAGGCGGCTTTTGAATTTAATTGGCGTCTTGTGAGCTCTAGTAATTGGTCCAATATATGTAGCAACAGGGGCTGTGAGTAACTATGGTGTGATGTCGCATCAAGCACCTACCGAATGATCATACAATGCAGGGCGATCCGGCCCTCCTCGAGGATGATCCGGCATCATCGGCCTCTCCATGAAGCCGGATCATCCGAATTCTACCGGATCATTCGGACAAAGCCGGACGTCGGCGAGCAGCAACCACAGCGTCGGCGGATCATCAAGTGACCACCGGATCATCCGGACATTGCCGAATCATCCGGACATTGCATGCACGCATGACTAGGGCGAGGCCCATCTCTTCCTCACTTAGACTATAAATGTATGTCTCCTACCTCGCTTTAGGGCTAGAGCATATGCTATGATCTAGAGAGCTTTGATCATCTACCTCTTCCTTGGAGATCAAGACCTCTTAGGAGAAGATCCCCAAGTGGATATCAAGACCTCCTCTAGGGATTAGAGAAGACTATAATCAAGACCTCACTTCCTCTTAGGATTAGGAAAAACTACCCTTTGCTATTTCCTCTTGTTGGATTTGGATCTTGAGTCTTGTATGTGTATATTGATTTAGTGGATGTGAGACCTTGGATCTTTCATGTGAGTGTTGTTAAGATTAATTAATATAGTAATTAAGGGATTAATCCTGCTTGTAATGACGGTTGTGATTGCTTTACGCAATCATTGCATCGGTTCGTCCGAACCAACGCCCGACACCCTTATAGCGCATGTTCGGTACTATATATAGTACATCATCTAATGCAAATAGGAGAGTTCGATCATTTTTCTTTTCGATCTCAAACACGTTATCAGCACTGCTCTCTTGCGAGAGCGATTCCGACGAGAAGAACAGGACGAATAGGCAAAAGGTAAGAATAAATCATGCCTGGAGGTCATGTCCCTGTTTCTTCAACTTCTTCGCGACAACGACCATCGTTGCCACTTCGTCCCTCGCCACCACCATCATGGTGTTGGCGGACTCCTACAACCGTTTTGTTGTTTCTTTGCATGGCTGGGTTGGTGCGTGGATGAAAGCGGCGCCGCTGCAGCCTCTGACCCTAGCGGTTGTTGAAGCGGAAGCCGACGCGCCGTTCCTGAGGTCGTCGACAGCGGTGCACATCCTGGGCGTGCCTCTCATACACGTTTGCGATGGCGACGCGCTCGCCTTCGTGTCTGCACCAACCGAGGCCTCCGTCTTTGGCTTGGGCTCCGGTGTGAGCGGCGCCTCCAACCACACAGGTGTCTACGTCGACACCCTCACGCTGCTCCTGCCATCCCCGGTACCGGCTACTCCCCCTACTTCGTCGCGCATGGGGTTCACCGCCGCCTCTTAGCCCTGGGCGTCCTGCTTGCGAGCTTGCCGTCGAGCGGCCGCTTCGGCACACGGAGCCCCGCAGCGCTCGGGCTCACGAACGGTGCCTCTAACGCGGTCGCATCTAGTACCCACTTACCCGGCGGCTCCTTCGACGAGGAAGGAGGCGGTGGGAAGTCCACCCTCGTCGCTCGTGATGCTGCCGTGGTGGTCTACATCTCGATCATGTCGAGATGTTGGGGATGAGCTGCTGGCCTGCTGGGGATTTCTTTCCTGACCGCTCTCCTTTTCCTCTCGCCTTGACCAGCTTAGGCCTCATTTGGTTCATAGGGTAGGAAAATTGTAGCAATAGGAAAGTCATAGGAAATGAGATGACATGTATCTTAAATCCTATGAGTAGGAATAGGAAAGGAGATGCCCTTTGATTCACATCATAGGATTTTTTTCATTGAGTCTAGGCTAATGTTTATTTTCCTATGAAATGTGGAGGATAGGAAGAATTCCTCCATAAGAATATGATTCCATTCCTATAAACCAAAAGGCTATCTGAAAAATTTTCTTATAGAAATCCTATCCTATAAAATTCCTACAAGATTCCTCTAAACCGAAAGAGGCCTTAGATTAGTGATGGATGCCTTTGTTGGCCCATCTGCATGCGTACTGGGCACCAGCCGTTTTTTCAGCACTATTTTCCTGTAGAATACTCTGTATTCCAGAATAAAGTGTGATGCAATATATTTCCATGTTATTCGACATGTTGATATTAATTACATCTACTATTTGCAATTGAGATTTTTAGTTTCTTGCAAATAAAAATCAATTCATCTTAATTGAGCCTTTTGGCTTATCTGAGCAATAATTGATATGCATTTAACCAATTTTCTGATGAGTTTTAAAATTCCAGAAATATGTGTATGTTGATACTTGACATGTTCAGTGTGTTCACCACATGTCAAATTCTCTTGAACATGTTTTTTGTGGTTGAGATTATTTTCTCTCGCATATCAAGCTTGTAATTTTTTGAGTTATATTTCCCTCATTATATTTAGATTCACAAGGTAATGTGTTGGATCGTAATGTGTTGGATCTACTGCTCATTTGCAGACTACCCCCTCTTAGTGCGAGGTCTATGTTTTGTCAGTCTTGACAAGCGATGACCTCTGGCGTGAATTCCTTATATTTAAATTGGTAACACACACAAGGTAATAGAAACATGCACATCTACCGACATTGTCGATTATGCAGTCTATTCTTGTGAGATCTATGTGATCTTCAACGTGTTATGTTCACACAATCAAGGTTGAGAATTTTTCAAGTTACTCACTTGAGTATCAAAATTTGCAATTATTATGCATAACCATGATGGTCTTTAATTTATCGCCGTAAATTAATTTTCACTAATGTCGATGGCTAGAGAATATGAGCAATTGTCCTCAATGGCCTACAACAGTCTGTCGGGCCATGGACATCATGATCACTCTTGTGTCTCGTGGGATAATGTGTGCAATCCAAGACCGTCGAATTCACCTACGGTTGGAATCACACGCTAACAGAAAAAAATGTTGCCTTAAATCATAAGGCATTATATCGATCGAGATCTCAACACTTGGTTATTACGTATCGGCAATTCCTTGGACACAAAAGAATCTCAAGGGCAAAGGTTTGAATGTCACTTCAACCTCTAACTTTGATAGCAACAAGGAAGTCAATTGTGTGCGTGGTGTTTTTCAATGACCTAGCGACAACATGACTATCCAGCAGTCACGGACCCTTTGGGTATGGAGAGCATGATGGTTGAATATGACTCAACTAACATGTTTGAAGACTTCGTCTAGTCTCTCAATCTCCTGAATGGTTGATACGTCCATTTGGTATCATGTTTTTATGTTGATATTTATTGCATTATGGACTATTATTTCACTTTATAATACAATTCTTATGCCATTTCTCTCTAATTTTGCAAGTTTCACATGAAGTGGGAGATTGCGGGTAGCTAGAATTCTGGACCGGAAAGGGCTACATCGGAGGCACTTTTTCTGAACAACTCCAAATGAGCTAAAAAATGACGGAAAATCATTTTAATATATTTAAATTATTGATGAAAGAAATACTAGAGGGGACCCACCAGGCAGCCACAAGCCTGGGGGCGTGTCCTACCCCCTGGGCGTGCCCCCTGAGCTTCTGGCGCCCCTGGCAGGCCTCGGGGGCCCATCTTCTCCTATATGGTGCCATTTGCCATAGAAAAAAACCAGAAGGAAGATTTTGGGATGAAGCGCCGCCGTCTCGAGGCGGAACCTGGGTAGGAGCATTTTTGCTCTCCAGCGGAGAGATTCCGTCGGGGAAACTTCCCTTCGGGAGGGGAAAATCGAAGCCATCGTCATCACCAATGATCCTCTCATTGTGGGAGGACCAATCTTCATCAACATCTTCACCAACATCATCTCATCTCAAACCCTAATTCATCTCTTGTATTCAATCTTTTTCTCAAAACCTTAGATTGGTACATGTGGGTTGCTAGTAGTGTCGATTACATATCGTAGTTGATGCTTGTTGGTTTATTTGGTGGAAGATCGTATGTTCAAATCATTGATGCTATTCAATACCCCTCTGATCTTGAGCATGAATATGATTTGTGAGTAGTTACATTTGTTCTTGAGGACATGGGAGAAGTCTTGTCATAAGTAATCATGTGAATTTGATATTCGTTCGATATTTTCATGATATGTATGTTGTTGTTTCCCTTAGTGGTGTTATGTGAATGTCGATTACATGACACTTCACCATCCTTGGGCCTAAGGGAAGGCATTGTGGAGTAGTTATTAGATGATGGGTTGCTAGATTGATAGAAGCTTAAACCCTAGTTTATGCATTATTCCGTAAGGGGCTGGTTTGGATCCATATGTTTCATGCTATGGTTAGATTTATTGAGGGAGTCCTGGACTAGGGGGTGTCCGGACAGCCGGACTATCAATATCCGCCGGACTCCCAGACTACGAAGATAGAAGATTGAAGACTCCGGCTCGTGTCCGGAAGGTACTTTCCTTGGCGTGGAAGGCAAGCTTGGCAATACGGATACGTAGATCTCCTACCATTGTAACCGACTCTGTGTAACCCTAGCCTCTCCGGTGTCTATATAAACCAGAGGGCCTTAGTCCTTAGGATGAACATACATCTCAACAATCATACCATAGGCTAGCTTCTAGGGTTTAGCCTCCTTGATCTCGTGGTAGATCTACTCTTGTACTACCCATATCATCAATATTAATCAAGCGGGGCGTGGGTTTTACCTCCATCGAGAGGGCCGAACACAGGTAAAAACATTGTGTCCCTCGTCTCTTGTTACCATCCGCCTAGGCCTACGATTCGAGACCCCCTACCGAGATCCGCGGTTTGACACCGACATTGGTGCTTTCATTGAGAGTTCCTGCGTATGCGTCACCGATAGGCTCGATGGCATCTTCAACCATCAGCGCTGTCGGGTGAGACTTTTCTCCTGGGCAGATCTTCATATTCGGCGGCTTTGCCTGCGGGCAATTCTCTTGGCCATCTAGAGCGAATCAGCTATGCCTGGCCGTCGGTCGGTTCGAAGCTTAAACTTCACGGCCGATGACGCGGAGACTTGATCTTGACGGACTCGAGCCCTTATAGCGCGCCGCCTTTGTGGCGATGGGCATGATCTGGCTCTGCCGCCGGACGGTGCTTTGGTGGCCCTTTTCGGATCGCTTGGCCACTGGCGGGCCGATTGCCCATATCGAGGCGGTGGATGAAGCGCGCATGCAGGGGCTTCAACATCCGGCGATGGGCGGATACTAATCTTGTCCCTGCGAAACTTCGTGATCGGCGCGGACTCCTCGCGGGACTCCGAACCTCCGCGCCCTATTAATTAATCCGAATTGGGCGCGGTTGTGGAATTCACCGCGCGGACATTTTCCAACACTCGCCTTTTGGCGATATCCTGAATTCACTGAAGCATCTCTCGCTATCGGAAGAGTCTGGCTGGACTATGGCGGGGCGGTTGGAGTTTGGGCGATGAAGAAATTGAGCCCACCCACCACCTACTTTGTAGCCAGCAGCCGAGATCTAACCGACATGCTAGACTACGACTCCGGCGACATCGGCGCCATGGGCGGCGATGCGGAGGCGAAACGAGAACCAGCGCCTCTGAGGCCTTTGGAAGGCCACCTGTCATATAGCGTATACATGGTGGATACCCGAAAAAGAAGGGAGGCGAAAAAAAGGCGGGCGACTCTTTAAAGCAGCCCAAACGCCGTCGTCGTGGCGCGCTCTAAATCCGCCAAAGCAAGAATGGAGATTCGGCACGAGAGACAACAACACTCGAGGCGCGAAGACAATCCCCTCTGCATGACTCAGTAGCGGGAGGATGCGAGCTCAAGCCCCCACGAGAGGCGACAAGCGAAGGGTTGAGGATGATAACTACATGCCTCCCTCTGAAGGCAAGCAAGCCTCAGCGATGGCGAATTCGTCGTACACGAGGATCCGTCGAACAAGGCGCTTCAAGCGCGGGCTTATCGCCACGGCAAACAGCCTAAAGAAAAAGCGACAACAGCTTCAAGCTGATCGGGACCTGGCAGCGTCGATGGATGAGAGGTCCTCGCGACGAAGTATAAACTCGGACGTCCCTCAAAAGTTACCCAAGGCATAAGCTGCTCCCCGATTAGAGGAGGAAGCATACATACCTTCATCACCGGCGCATGACATGGTGACCGACCACCCATGGTCGCGGACGAGAGAACATTGGGCCCCGGCCAAGACCGTACCCGGCATCGCTCCAAAGTCTGAAGCCAAAAGGCAGCGCGGACTTGCGAGACATATTGGAGGACAAAGCAAGACAATCTAGATCCATCTATGGATCACGTGGGCGCCCGACCCACGGCGAATACCGTCGCCCGGACATAACGCCGGCGGGCGAACATAGCATCTGCGCTCTCTCGAGCTGCGTCGCGATATTACTGTCTGAGGCGCGCACACCGTTATGCTTCAGCGATGAAGTAGTGGATCATCGGATCCCGAAGGTTTAAACCCGTAAATATCGAATCTTACGATGGCTGCAGAGACCCCACGGTGTGGATCAAAGATTACCTTCTCCACATCCATATGGCCCATGGCGATGATCTCCACGCCATCAAATATCTCCCTCAAGCTTAAAGGACCAGCTCGGCATTGGCTTAACAACCTGCCCTTGAGTCAATTGGGTGTTAGGAAGACACGGAGGCGCGTTCCTTGATAACTTCAAAGGCACATATGTGCGACCACGAGCGCCGATGACCTAAGCCACATTATTGATGGCGAGCGAACCGGCGGACAATTACGGACACGGTTCTTGGCGAAGAAAAATCAAATCGTCATTGTCCGGATCACGAAGGCCCTCGCAGCCTTCAAACATAACATCCGGGACGAATGGCTAGCCCGGCACAGGGGCAGGAAAAGCGAAATCCATGGCAGCCCTCACGCCGTTAATGACCGCTTTTGTGCGGGAGAGGACAGGTAGCTAGCCGCGACAACAATCTCCGCAAAAATTACGGCGGTCCGGACACTAAGGACAACAACGACGAGTCACGTCAAATCAAAAACAAGCGCGCGTGCGGCGGCGATAAGGAGGATCGGCGATCAATGCGGATTCGAGGCTCAAACCGGTCAGCGGAAGAAGCCATTTAAAGAACCACTCGGGTCCGTCAATTTGGACCGAATACTCGACCGCTCATGCGGATACATGGCACCCAAAAGCTAGCTAATCACACCAATAGAGATTGTTGGGTGTTCAAGCGGTGGCAAGTTAATTGCGAACACAATGACAAGGGGCTAAATAGCGATGGCGAGGAAGAGACCCGGCCGCCGAACAATAGAGGACGAAGGGTTTCCCCACAAGTGCGGATGGTGAATATGATTCTGCGACCCATATACCCAAGAGGAGAGGAAGTCGCACTCTGGGGCGTCTATGCGATGGAGCGATCGCCCCAAAGTTCAATCCATGGTCCTCTGTCCGATCACTTTCGATCGAAGAGACCATCCGACCAGCATACGCCATGGTGGATTCGCGCATGGTCTTAGACCCAATCATCGATGGATTTCACCTCATAAGAGTCTGATGGGCGGCGGCTGAACCTGCTTTATCGGGATCGGTCGCAAAATGGGCATTGACCCATCGAGTTAAACCTACAAAGACAACCTTTAAAGGTGTCATCCGAGTGGAAGCCAAGCTATGCGAGGCTCGGTCCTGCTGGAAGTGGTCTTGGATCCCGGATAATTTCGAGCGAAGAATTAATCTTGATATAGTCCCGTTCGTGGCGGCTATCATGCCTGCTCGGACGAACCGCATTGCAAAATTCAGCGCGTGCCGCATTACGCATACCTAAAGCTCAAGATGCGGGCCCTCGTGGAGTCATTACGGTCAATGGGAATACGGAATGCTCCCTCGAGCGGAGGAACATATAGCGGCTCTCATGGCGAAATCTGAGTAGCCTTCTCGGCAATTCTCAAGTCCGGCAATTAAAAGCGGATACATCAAAGCGCGCCGGAGCAACAATAACCAAGACCACCGGCGCGATCGAGCCGCAGCGTAACAATCGGCTAACCCTCGCGCGCATGATCACAAGAATAACACTCGCGTACGCTTTGGAGATACCATGGGCGCGGGGAGGCTCGATCTGAGGGACCAAGAGTGCGGCTCGACCACACGGGGGCTCACGGCGCCCCTTGGTTTATTTTTATTTTATCCTTTCTTCTTTTTATGTATACATGACTCTGTTAATCGAAGCCTTGTTGACGGCGCACTTGCTGAACTCACCATGCAAGCGATCGAGGGACTAAAGGAGGCCACGGCGAATATTGAGTGGTCTCAATTCGAGCATTAAATTCAATTACATACACCAAGTCTGCAGCTCATCCTGGAGGGACATGTTCATTTAGTCCAAATCCCTTGCTTACCGCACTATTTGTATCAGCCGCTTTATTAGCGGACCTTCTTTCATAGATAATGCAGCACTTCCTTTTTGCAAGTACATTACCTTTTCATTGCAATTCGTTATCTTTTATATATGTTCATTATCGACATCGCACCCGTATACTTTAGTGCGGCTGAATCGCCGAGAACCACATTCCCCAGTTATGGTGTGATTAAGTCGAACACTTTCACAAGTGCGGCACCCCGAACTTATAGCATTATATGAATCAGCTCCAAATCAAGTCTTGGGTCAATAGTTGGGTTTGCCTGGCTCCCATGTTTTGGTGCCTTACGTTCCGTTCTGTCGGCTAAGGTAGCTGTCGGTGTCAAAACCGGCGGATCTCGGGTAGGGGGTCCCGAACTGTGCGTCTAGGCGGATGGTAATAAGAGACGAGGGACACAATGTTTTTACCCAGGTTCGGGCCCTCTCGATGGAGGTAAAACCCTACGTCCTGCTTGATTAATATTGATGATATGGGTAGTACAAGAGTAGATCTACCACGAGATCAAGGAGGCTAAACCTAGAAGCTAGCCTATGGTATGATTGTCGAGATGTATATTAGTCCTAAGGACTAAGGCCCTCCGGTTTATATAGACACCGGAGGCTAGGGTTACAGTCGGTTACAATGGTAGGAGATCTCGTATCCGTATTGCCAAGCTTGCCTTCCACGCCAAGGAAAGTACCTTCGGACACGAGCGGAGTCTTCAATCTTCTATCTTCGTGATGCGGGTGTCAAGCGGATATTGATAGTCCGCTGTCCGGACACCCCTAGTCGAGGACTCCTCGGTAGCCCTGAACCGGTCTTCAATGACGATAAGTTCAGCGTGCATAATGTTTCGGCATTGCAAGGCGGGTTCCTCCCTTGAATAATCCGGAGAAGATAATGAACACCAGGATAGTGTCCGGCTCTGCAAAATAAATTCCACATTCCAACGTAGAGAGAATAAAATATACACTTAGCTCAATCTGCTGACGTATTATGCGGCGTGACATCACGCCACAGCCAAGCCCTCGTTTGAATTGTTTCTTACTATTCCACCTCAGCATGTTTAGCGAAGCGGTTTCCTTGGCACATCTTGTCGAAGCAGAGATCGTGTTCCCCTTATTCCGGGATTCTCATCAATACGTGTGTGGGTAACCCAACCGCGCCATTGATGGTGGCGCTTGGGAGAGAAGCGAGTTTTACCGGGCCGGTGAGGGACGCATAGTTTTGTCCGCCTATATATAAGGGATAAGTTTACCTTCTCACCTCGCCTTCTTCCTCCTTTGCTTATCCATCCTGCGAACTCAAGCTCCAGCGCCCAAGCTCGCGCATCTCAACTCGACCTTTCTCCGAACATGTCGGGCGGGGAGGTAGTGGATGGCCTCCACCGCTAAGGAGGAGGACATCACCAAGCTTCTGTGACGCGGATACCTTTCGGCGATATTGCGCATCGGCTGCCCGGCAGGGGCAGCTCATCCCTACCCGGGGCCTCATGAGAGGTCGTCTTCCTTCCCCACTTCCTCCATGGACTGGGCTTTCCGCTCCATCCATTCGTCCAGGGGCTCATGTTTTACTCGGCACTGATTTCCACGATTTGGCGCGAACTTCATCCTCAACATCTCGGCGTTTATCGTGGTGTGCGAGCCTTTCTCTACATCCGGCCCCACTTGGCTGTGGCTCAAGACCTTCAACGTCAAGCGAAGGTTGTGAAGGGGCATAAGCGGAATCTTGGGCGCCATGTTGGGCAAGCTGCTTGCGTCCCTTAACTAGAAGGGACCTTCGTGGACTCCGTCAAGGGGTGGCAATCGGGGTGGTTCTACATCACCGAGCAGCAAAGCCTACATGGGCGGCGGCCCCAATTTAGATCTGGAATCCCCACGCAGCTCACCTCACGGAAGAAGAAGGGCTTGCGGTGGGGTGATCGATGGAGTGGCGGGACTCGAGCCTGCATCAAGAAGATGGTGAGCAATAGGCTCCGGCTTGTCGATGTGGTCAAGTCATGCTCCTCCGTGGATTCTCCCATGCCAAACGGGCATTCAATTTGTGGGAGTTTAATCCGGAACAGCACCGGGCGTTGGCGGGCTCTTGATACAACACGAAGGTGCACGGAGGTCTTTGTTCAAGAACACGAAGCCCCGCATCCGCGACCGAAGACCATGATTCAGCTCGCGATCTCCGGCCAGGCGAGGTAAGTGATTCGACCCCATTACGGGACACTTGTGGTAATTAGATTGACTCTAGCGAGGTTTTTAATCTGCCTCTTCCTTTGTGAGGAATGGATGGAGAAGGCCGAGCTGCTCATCGACCGGCTCCCATGCGGAAGAACCGATGGATGCCGCCTAGCGAGGCTCTGGTTCCGGCACCTGCGTGGTGTCGGAGAAGAAGGCCAAGAAGGTGGCCACGGGGACTCGAAAGAGTTCCCATAATCGAGCGTCTGGCGGCGGCGAGGACTCCTCCCGAAGGCGAGGAGGAGGTGTACTCTCTCCGGAGGAGAGAGAAGAAGAGCTTCCCCAATCGGGCGGCGAAGGGTCAAGAGGAGAACTATCCCCGGACGGTTCGCCAACATCAGCGTTGGCGAGGATGAATAACCTCAAGGGCGGGCGTCCGGCGGATCGTAAGTATTCGGATCATCTATATGCCGTACCTTTCATGTCACGAAGTATCCTTCTAACGCCGCATTACGTCGTAGTCGGCGGGGAGGATCTTCTCGACTCGATGGCGGTCGTTGGCCTCGTCGAATTAAATTCGTCGACCGCCTCTACCCCCAGCGGCGGCGGCGGGCGAGGTGGGATCCCAGAGGACCCATCGGAGGAGGCTCGAGGCGCCCGTCGAGCGACCTCCGGACTTTGTGCGGACTCTACGCCGGAACCGTAGTGGTTCGAGTCGGCTTGGAAGAAGAAGCAAGACCGTGTGGCAGCCTCCGTCCAACGGGCGCGAGGATAACTTCTTTGGGCGCAAAGGCGCTTCCATCAAGGAAGAACACTTGCACTATCATGAGTGCGGTGATTGAGAAGGTCGGCTCGCCAAGGCGGGCTGACCAGCTTCTGATAGCCTTCTAACGAGGCTTTGAGGTAAGTTTAAAATTATGTAATATAATACCGCATAGACAGTAGCCTGATGCTTAGTTGGTGTTGGAAAGAAAAGCGGACTAAGGATCTAACAAGATATCTGTGAGGTTTCTAAAAATATGTCAATATGGGTTTGCAGGCTCTTGTGTTGACCTCTGCCGCGTGCTGGCGGAGGTTGAGGCGTGAAGAAGGACCTTGGCGGTGGAGCAAGAGCTCGGCCATGCCAAGAGGCAGCTCGAGGAAAAAGAAGGTGAATAACACCACTTTAAATAAGTACCTTCTGAGAAAAGGGTTTTGGTTGCAAATAAGATTAACAAGGATAATATGTGTATTGCGGGGCCACTAACGAGGTGGCAGCCACGAAGGATGCCGTGTCGTGGCGAGCATAATCTGACCCGCAGGCAGGCTGGCGAAAAAAAACAGCAGACCTTGGTGGCGGAAGTTTGGCAAGAGCTCCGGGCTCTCATGGAAAAGCATGAGAGTTTGGGCGTGACTCAAGACTTCGAGTCGAGCTTGCCTCGGCTCTCGAAAGTGCCAAATCCGCCAAGGCGAGGCCGAAGGCCCTTCCGGAGGTAGAGGACATAAAGAAGATAGCGGCGGGTAAGGCCTTTTCCTGCGAGCGAGCACGTTAATGTAAATTACGGATACTTACCGGTCGGAGCTCTCGAGGCGTTTGCGGATCTGTCGCATAGTGCGTCGATGCGCCGCATTCTATCGTGGCAGGAGGGGAGCTCGGCGGAGAAGGTCTTGGTCTCGGTATCTTTGAGGCCGGCCATCCAGTGCCCCCAAGCGACCGGTGAAGCAGCTGGTCGAACTCCTAAAGGTAGTGAGGAGGCCATGAAGGGCCTCATAGTCCGGTATGGCTGGACAGGCCATGCTGGCAGCTACTTTGGCCTAGTCTTGGCGGTGGTGGATGCATGCCCAGGCTGGATGTGATCAAGTTCTCCGCTTTGTATTGAAGGCGCTCGTCGGGCCCTTGCCGCATAAAAGGTGCAATGGGCAAAGCTGGATGCGGAGCTTCTCACGGATCCGCCGCCCGCAAGCAAGGAGCATCGTCGCCGGGCGGTATTATAAAGTTGTCTGAAGGGAGCCTGCGATATTGCAGATGAATGCTCTGAAATGTAATCTTTGAGTGAACTTCATTTGTGTATTTATCTGGTAGCTGAAAACTTCGTGTATATCGCCATGAAACAACTTATTTAATTTAAAATATTACCTTTTGTGCGGCCGTTTGTAAAATCTGAGAGATGGCAAGTCGTTGGCTTCAACCCCCAAGCCACAAGTGCTGGGGTGTTCGGTGATAAACTTGAGCACTCTTGTTCCCATTATTGGGTCCATCTAGGGAGGCTCTCAACACGACGAACAAGGCAACCGGACTTATAATGCTTGAACACTCTCACTTAGCCATAGAATTCTATAATTTTAAATTTAGTGAAGCCTGGTATTGAAGACCCGAATCCGGGCGCTATCCACGCCGTCGGACATCATCCGAACTTCGCTCGGCGGCATGAGTCTTTAAGGACCGAAAGAACCTCTCGAACAGCGACCGTCTCTCGCCTTATCATGCCGGTCGGTTTAGCTTTCTCCTTTGAGGCGTTAACCCGGCTCAGCCGGGCGCAATCGCGATGGTTCTCCCGTGCTACCTTAGCCGACGAGCGGGCGTAAGGCACCAAAACATGGGGCAGGCAAACCCAACTATTGACCCAAGACATGATTGGAGCTGATTCATATAGTGCTATAAGTTGAGTGCGCACTTGTGAAAGTGTTCGGACTTAATCACACCATAATCTGGGGAGCGAAGCCCCTGGCATATTCGGCCGTACCAAAGTATCGGGTGCAAGATGTCATATAATGAACATATATAAAAGATAGCATAATTGCGATGAAAAGGTAATGTACTTGCAAAAGGAAGTGCTGCGTTATCTATGAAAGAAGATCTGCTAATAAAGCGGTGATACAAGTAGTCTTGGTAAGCAAGGGATTTGGACTAAATGAACATGTCCCCTCTAGGGATGAGCTGCGAGACTTGGTGTATGTAATTGAATTTAATGTCGTAATTGAGACCACACAATATTACATTGGCCTCCTTTAGTCCCATTTTTTTGCATCATGAGTTCGGCAAGTCGCCCGACGAACAAAACTTCGATTAACGAGTCCTGTATACATAAAAAGAAGAAAGGATAAAATAAAAATAAAACTAAGGGGGGTGCTCGCGTGAGCCCCTGGTGTGGTCGAGCCGCACTCTTGGTCCCTTGTGATCGAGCCCCTCCCTTGCGCCCATGGTATCTCCAAAGCGTAATGATGTCTGCGAGTGTTATTCTTGTGATCATCTTGTGGGCGAGGTTGGGGCCGCATTACTCTGGCGATGCTCGATCGCGCTGGGTGGTCTTAGTTATTGTTGCTCGGGCGCTTTGATGTATCCGGCTTTTTAATTGCGGACTTGAGAATGCCGTGAAGGCTACTCGTACTTACGCGAGAGCGCTGTATGTTCCTCCATTCGGAGGGGCGTTCCGTATTCCCATTGACCGTAATGACTCCACGAGGGCCTAGCATCTTGAGCTTTAGGTATGCGTGTCTGGCACGCGTTGAATTTTACCAAGCAGCGTTCGTCGGCGGGCATGATAGCCGCTTCTGAGCAGGACCATATCAAGATTAATTCTTAAGCCGGAAATTATCAGGGATCGAAGACCACTTCGGTGTGGTGAGCACATGCAGTTGGCTTCCACTCACAGGATGACACCTTTTAAGGTTGTCTTTGTAGGTTTAATCTGGATGGGTAAATGCCCATTTTGCGCCTTTGTATCTGATAAAGCGAGTTCGAAATTCTTTGCCGCCGTCCATCGGGACTCTTGTGAGTGAAATCCATCGGCGATTGGGTCTAAGACCAGCGCGGCGAATCCGCCATGGCGTATGCTGGTCGGATGGTCTCTTCGATCGAAAGTGATCGGACGGGAGGACCATGGATTGGACTTTGGGCGGCGGCTCCATCGCATAGGCGTCCGTAGTCGCGCTTCCTCTCCCTCTTGGGTATATGGGTCGCGTAAATCATATTCACCGTCCGCGCTTGTGAAACCCTCTGTCCTTCATTGTTCGTGGCGGGTCTCTTCCTCGTCGTCGCTATTTAGCCCTTGTCATTGTGTTGGCAATTAACGCCCGGCTGTGAACACCCAACAATCTCTATTGGTGTGATTAGCTGGCTTTTGAAGTGCCATGTATCGGCATGGCGGTCGAGTATTCGGTCCAAATTGGGCCGGACCGGAGTGGTTCTTTTAAATGGCTTCTTCGTTGACGGGTTTGGAGCCTCGGAATCCGGCATTGATTGCCGTATCCTCCTTATCGCCGCCGTTAATCTGGCGCTTGTTTTGATTCGGCGTGACCTGCCGTTGTTGTCCTTAGTGTCGGACTGCCAGAATTTTTGCGGAGATTGTTCTTTGTGGGCTAGCGGTTGTCCTCTCCCGCTGGCGGGTCATTAACGATGTGAGGGCTGCCATGGATTTCGGCTTTTCTGCCCCGGTGCGGGCTAGCCATTCGTCCGGATGTTATGTTTGAAGGCTGCGAGGGCCTCCGCATCCGGACGATCGGCGATTTGATTTTTCTTCGTCAAGAACCGTGTCGAGTTATGCGGCGATTAAATGCAGCTCTTGAATAATGTGGCTTAGGTCGTCGGCGTCGGTGGTCGCACATATGTGCCTTGGAAGTTATCAAGGCAGCGGACTCGAGTCTTCCCAACACCCAATTGACTCTGCGGGCAGGCTGTTAAGCCAATGCCGAGCTGGTCCTTTAAGCAGAGTGGGAGATATTTGATGGCGTGGAGATAAATGCGCGGGCCCTATGGATGTGGAGAAGGTAATCTTGATCCACATGCGAAGTCTGTTATTGCCATCGTAGATTCGATATTCTGAGTTTAAACCCTTGAGGATCGATGATCCATTACTTCATCGATGAAGCATAGCGGGTGTCTGGCGCCTGTATTGAGCAATATCGCGGCGCGCTCGAGGCGCGTATGCGCTATATTACGGCCCGGCGGCGTTATGTCGGCGACGGTATTCATCGTGGGTGCGTGGGCGCCCGTGATCCATAGATGGATCTAGATTGTCTTGCTTTGTCCTCAATATGTCTACGCAAAGTCCGTAGCGTTCCCTTTTAACCGTACTCTTGGGCGATGGAAGTCGGTCTTGGTAGGGGGCTGAATGCCTCTCTGTCGCGACCGTGGGGTGGTCGATCGGCCATGTCATCTGCTTGGTGATGAAGGTATGTCGCTTCCTCCTCTAATCGGGGAGCAGCTTGCGTCTTAGGTAACTTTGGAGGGGCGTTCGAGTTTATACTCTTGACGCGAGGACCTCATCCATCGATCGGCGACGGAGGTCTGATCGGCTTGAAGTTGTTGCTGCTTTTCTTTAGGCTGTTTGCCGTGGCGATAAGCTGCGCTTGAAGTGCTCTTGTTAAGCGGGATCCTCGAGTGCAGCAGATTCGTCATCGTTGAGGCTTGCCGTCTTGAGAGGAGGCATGTAGTTATCATCCTCAACCCCTTCGTTTGCTGCCCTCTCGTGGGGCTTGCTTCCGCATCCTCTGCTGCTGAGTCGTGCGAGGAGGGATTGTCTTTAGCGCTCTCTGGGTGTTGTTGTCTCTGTGCGGAATCTCCATTCTTGCTTTGGCGGGATTTAAGCGGCGCCCGGCCCGCAGCGGTGTTTGGGCTGCTTCTTTAAAAGTCGCCTCGCCTTGCTTTTCGCCCTCCCTTCTTCCGGGTATCCACCATGTATCGTCATATGGCGAGGTGGCCTTCGGTGCCTGTGGCGCTGGTTCTGTTCGTCTCGGCATCGCCGTCCATAGCGTCGATGTCGTCGAATCGTAGTCTAGCATGTTGGTTAGATCCTCGGCGGTGGCTACAAAGTGGGTGGTGGGTGGGCTCTGAATTTCTTCATCGTCGAACTCCAACCGTCACAGCCATAGTCCGGCGAGGACTCTTCGATAGCGAAGATGCTTGATGAATTCAGGATATCGCCAAAAGCGAATGTTGGAAAATGTCATGGCGGTGAATTCCTGACGGCGCCCAATCCGGATTAATTGGTAGGGCGCGGGAGGTTGGTCCGGCGAGTCCGGCGCCTCGGGATCACGAGTTTTGCGGGGGACAAGATTAGTATTCAGTCCATCACTGTGGATGTTGAAGCCCCCAGGGCGGCGTCTATCCATCGGCCCTCGATATGGGCAATCGGCTCGGGCTAGTGGCGAAGCGGATCAAAGTCGACCACCAAAGCCTTGTCCGTGGCGAGCTAGATCATGCCCATCGTCACGGTCTTGGCGGCGCTTGGCGATGGCTCGAGTCCGTCGAAGATCAAGTCTTAGCGGTCATCGGCCGTGAAGTTTAAGCTTCGAATCGACTGGCGGCGAGCGTAGCTTCGATCTGCTCGGATGGCCAAGAGAATTGGCCCGATGCAAAAGCCGCGAATCTGAAGATCATGCAGGGAGAAAAGTCTCACCACAGGCGGTGTTGATGGTTGAAGATGCCATCAGAGCCTATCAGCGGCGACGGAAGGAACTCTCAATGAAAGCACCAATGTCGGTGTCAAAATCGGCGGATCTCGGGTAGGGGTCCCGAACTGTGCGTCTAGGCGGATGGTAACAAGAGGCGAGGACACAATGTTTTACCCGAGTTCGGGCCCTCTTGATGGAGGTAAAACCCTCGTCTGCTTGATTAATATTGATGATATGGGTAGTACAAGTAGATCTACCATGAGATCAAGGAGGCTAAACCTAGAAGCTAGCCTATGGTATGATTGTCGAGATGTATATTAGTCCTAAGGACTAAGGCCCTCCGGTTTATATAGACACTTGGAGAGGCTAGGAGTTACAGTCGGTTACAATGGTAGGAGATCTACGTATCCGTGTTGCCAAGCTTGCCTTCCACGCCAAGGAAAGTACCTTCGGACACGAGCAGTCTTCAATCTTCTATCTTCGTGATGCAGGAGTCCGCGGATATTGATAGTCGGCTGTCCGGACACCCCTAGTCGGGACTCCTCGGTAGCTTTGGGAGAACCCTTTGCGATTGCGCCCGGTTGAGCAGGTTAGCGCCTCGATGGAAAGCTAAAACTATTTGGCATGATAAGGCGAGAGGCGGTCGCTGTTTGAGAGGTTCTTCGGGTCCTTAAAGACTCATGCCGCTTGACGAAGTTCGGATGATGTCAGAAGAAGGCGTGGATAGCGCCCGGTTGGTCTTCGAATACCGGGGCTTCATGAAATTTAAAATTATAGAATTCTATGGCTAAGTGAGAGTGTTCAAGCATTATAAGTCCGGTTGCCTTGTTAAATGTGTTGGCGCCTCCTAGATGGACCCAATAATGGGAACAAGAGTGCTCAAGTTTATCACCGAACACCCGGCACTTGTGGCTTGGGGTTGAAGCCAACGACTTGCCATCTCGAGATTTTACAAGCGGCGCCTGAAGGTAATATTTTAAATTAAATAAGCGTTGCTCATGGCGTATATAAGCGAAGTTTTCAGCGCCAGGATAAATACAATGAGTTCACTCAAAGATTACATTTAGGAGCATTCATACGCAATATCGCGAGCTCCCTTGGGACAACTTTATAATACCGCTCCGGCGTCGATGCTCCTTGCCCGGCGGCGGATCCGTGAAGCTTCTCGCATCGGTTTGCCCATTGCACCTTTATGCGGGCAAGGGCCGACGACGCCTTCACTACATGCGGGCGCAGTCACATCAGCACGGGGCATGCATCCACCGATCGCCGCACTAGGCCAAAGTAGCTGCGAGCATGGCCTGTCGAGCCTGGCGGACTATGAGGCCCTTCATGGCCTCCTCGGCTACCTTGTGGAGTTCGACCAGGTTGCTTGACTGGTCGCTTGAAAACACCGGATGGCGGCCTCGGCATCTTGAGACGAAGACCTTCTCCGTCGAGCTCCCTCCTCGCCCACGATAGAATCGGTGGCATCGGGCCTCTGGCGGCAGATCTGCAAAGCATACAGGAGAGCTCGAATCGGGTAAGTATCCGGTAATTTACATTAACGTGCACTTTCTGCAGGAAAAAGGCCTTACCGCCGCTATCTTCTTTATGTCCTCTACCTCTGAAGGGCCTTACGGGCCTCGGCCTTGGCGGACTTGGCACTTTTCGAGAGCGAGGCAAGCTCGGACTCTTGAGTCTTGAGTCACGCTCCAAACTCTCATGCTTTCCATGAGCACAGGCTCTTGCGAACTTCCGCCACGGTGCCACTTGTTTTTTAAACTCAGCCCGTTCCATGGCGCATGCGTTCGGCCCGCAGACACGGCATCCTTGAGGCTGCCACCTCGTTAGTGGCCTGCAATACATATTATCCTTGTTAATCTTATTTGCAGCCAAAACCCTTTTACGTAAGGTACTTATTTAAAGTGGTGTTATTCACCTTCTTTTCCTCAAGCTGCCTCTTGGCATGGCGAGCTCTTGCTCCGACCGCTCAAGGTCCATCTTCAGCGCCTCGACCTCCGCCGTTAATGCGGTGAGGTCAGTCAGCAACACTGCAAACCCATATTGACATATTTTTAGAAACCTGCGTATATCTTGTTAGATCCTTAGTCGGCTTTTCTTTCCGAACACGAACTAAGCATCGAGAACTCTTGTCTATCTTGGTATTATATTACATAATTTTAAACTTCTTACCTCAAAGCTGTTAGAAGGCTGCTGCGAGCTTCAGTCAGCCCGCTCTTGGCGAGCTGGACCTTCTCAATCACCGCACTCATGATAGTGCGGTGTTCTTCCTCGATGGAAGCATCCTTAGCGCCTCCGGGAGGTTATCCGGCGCCTCGGTTGGGCCGGAGGCCGCCGGCGTCCTGATCTGCCCTTCTTCCAAAGGGCGCTTGCGGACTCTGGAACCACTCTGGGTTCGATGTAGAGTCGGCACAAAGTCGGGAGGTCGCTGGCCGGCGCCTCTGGAGCCTCCTTGATGGGGTCTGAGGAGTCTGGACTAGGGGTGTCGGATAGCGGACTATCGATATCCGCCGGACTCCCGGACTACGAAGATAGAAGATTGAAGACTCCGGCTCGTGTCAGGAAGGTACTTTACTTGGCGTGGAAGGCAAGCTTGCAATCTGGATATGTAGATCTCCTACCATTGTAACCGACTACTGTGTAACCTAGCCTCTCCGATGTCTATATAAACCGGAGGGCTTTAGTCCGTAGGACACAACATTACATCTCAACAATCATACCATAGGCTAGCTTCTAGGGTTTAGCCTCATTGATCTCGTGGTAGATCTACTCTTGTACTACCCATATCATCAATATTAATCAAGCGGGGCGTGGGTATTACCTCCATCGAGAGGGCACGAACACAGGTAAAACATTGTGTCCCTCGTCTCCTGTTACCATCCGCCTAGGCGCACAGTTCGGGACCCCCTACCGAGATCCGCGGTTTGACACCGACATTGGTGCTTTCATTGAGAGTTCCTGCGTATGCGTCGCAATAGGCTCGATGGCATCTTCAACCTCAACGCTGTCGGTGAGACTTTTCTCCCGGACAGATCTTCGTGTTCGGCGGCTTTGTCTGCGGGCCTATTCTCTTGGCCATCTGGAGCAGATCAGCTTCGCTGGCAGCGTCGGTCGGAAGCCTAAACTTCACGGCCGATGACCACGGAGACTTGATCTTGGCGGACTCGAAACCACAGCCAGCGCGCCGCCGCTGCGGCAGCAGGCGCGATCTAGCTCTGCCGCCGGGCGGTGCTTTGGTGGCGCGCCAAATCCGCCCGGCTAATTACCGGAGCGATTGCCCATGCGAGTCGGTGGATGAAGCGCCGCCCACAGGGCTTCAACATCTCTGGCGATGGGCGAATACCAATTTGTCCTTGCGAAACTCATGATCGGCGCGGACTCCTCGCGGACTCGAGCCTCCACGCCCCGCCAATTAAGCGGATTGGGCGCGGTTATAAATTCACCGCCGCGGACATCTTTCAACACTGCGCCTTTTGGCGATATCTTGAATTCTCTGAAGCATCTCTCGCTATCGGGAGAATCTGGCGGACTATGGCGGGGCGGTTGGAGACCAGACGGCGAAGAAATTGAGCCCACCCACCACCCACTTTGTAGCTCTTGTCGAGGATCTAACCGACATGTTGAACTACAACTCCGAGGACATCGGCGCTATGGGCGATGATGCGGGAGCGATCGGACCAGCGCCCATGGGACCTTTGGAAGGCCACCTCGTCATCTGCGTCTACATGGTGGATACCCCAAAAGAAGGGATGGCGAAAGCGGCGGAGGAAGATTCTCTAAAAGCAACCCAAGCGCCCGCGGCGCGCTCTAAATCCGCCACAACAAGAATGGAGAATCCGGCACGGAGATAATAACACTCGGAGAGTGCGAAGACAAACCCTCCACCAAGACTCGGCAAGGAGGATGTAGAAGCAAGCCCTCACGAAAGGCGGGAGAAAGAAAAGGTTGAGGATCACAACTATGTACCTCCCTCCGAGGGAATGAATCAAGCCCGATGGCAGCGAACTCGAAGAGCCGTCGAACAAGATCTTTAGCTAGCAGGGCTCATCACTCTGCAAGAAGCACGAAGGAGGAAAAGCGGAATCTCAACACTGCGGAAGGCAGCGCTCCGGATAAGATGGAGCAAAGTGCTCAAAACCCCATGAGACAAACAAGCAGCAGCCACCAACCGAAGAGCTACCGAGCGCAAGCTGCTCCCGAATTGACGAAGAGGCCATAAAGCCTCCACCGTCAAATGGCCCAGCCAGGTCCATCTGGACCCAAAGGAAAGCCCCAATAAGCAAAGGAACCGTCAAGTGTCCGGCGATAGCGGCACGATACAAATGCAGGGTGCCGCACACCACTATGCTTCACAAGCGAAGTCTTTGGAACATGAATTCCCAGCAGGGTTTAAACCCATCAACATAGAAGCCTCGATGGAACAACGGACCACAGGTGCGGATAGAAGACTATATCTGCATATACATATGGCGGAGGAGGCGATCTCCACGCCATAAAATATCTACCCTCAAGCTCAAAGGGCCAACTCGTCATTGGCTCAAAAGCCTCCCGAAAACACTGTTGGAAGTTGGGAAGAGCTCGAGGAAGCGTTTAGAAACAAATTTTCAAGGGACTTATGTCCGGCCTCCGGATCTGAGGCGACCTAAGTCACATAACTCAACATCCGGAGAGTCGGCGCGAAGTGCTGGAGCAGGTTCCTTACCAAAAAGAACCAAATAGTCATTGTCCGGACGCGAAGCCTTAGCAGCTTTTAAGCACAATGTCGAGAGCGAATGGCTCTTGAACACCTCGGTCGAAGAAACCAAGGACAATGACCGCATTAACAAGCCTCGACCGGCTTTTGCGCGAGGAGAGGACAGCTGGTTGGCAAGCGGCACCGGCGACCCAAGTACATCGAGATAAGAGATGGAAAGCGGAAAATCACGGTAGCGAAAAGATCAGCGCCGGAACAAAGAAAAGCCCAAAAACACGGCAGTCAGCGCGGTTTAAAGCTCACGGCGAATAATAAAGCTCAACCCATCAGGGCGACAGCGACGAACTGTCTAACCTACACAAAATCACAGGTCGGATCATCCAAATCGGCAGTACCCGGAAGAACTGCAAATCACACCCACGAGGATTGTTGGGTTTTCAAACAGTCCGGCCGACTAAGCGCCCGAGCGCAAAGGGGCTCGGCGTCAAGCGAAGAAGATAAACCCGCCAGCGGGGGCACGGAAAACAAAGACTTTCCCACAAGGGTCAAAGCGGTAAACTCACTTCATGTGAGGACACGGAAAAAAGTCGGCACTTTCTAAAAAGAGCCTCGCGCGGTCGGCCCGCAAACCATAGAATTGGATATCAAAACCAATCACTTTCGACCACGGGATTATTCCAAAAGTGTTGAACAGCGGGGCGGACTCACGATATTGAATCGATAATAGCGGACTACAATTCACAAGCGTCCTAATGGGCGGAGGCGGTGACAAACCTTCTATATTCAAACACAATTAGTCGGATGGGGATAGACCCTACCAAAATTCGACACAGCCGCACTTCCTTCAAAGGAGTTCGCCCGGCCCTTCGCCAAGTGCACGCAGGCTCGATATTACTCGAAGTCGTGTTGGGATCACCGAACAATTTCCGGCGAAAAAGTTAATTTCCATATCGTCCCATTTAAAAGTGAACATCAAGCACTATTAGGGCGAAAGGCTTTTGTCGCTTCAATGCCATACCGCATTCGCGTCTCTCACACTTAAGATGCCGGTCCACATGGCGCCATTTAGGTCGAGGTCACTTAAAGACCGGATTCGGATAGGCGAATCCGGACTCAGCGAGCTAGGGCTCCCTAGCGCATACCCTTTCTGAGGGCTGCGCGCACAACTAACATCGGTTTCATATAAACCTAGCCTTAATTATTTACGCTTATTCTTTTGCATTATTTTACATACGAACTGTTTTTGAAATGTTCCTCTCTTTTCTCTGAGATGAGCAGCGTGCGTACCCGTCGGGATAACGGCTACTGCGCGGAACACGGTAGCGAGCGTGCGGTAGGGACCCGTCGCAAGATTCTTTTGATTAAGACCCTCGTAGACCTTTTATTCTTGTCTCTTGTTGCTAAATCGGCCTCGGCTTCTTCCTATAGCCGGCGAACTAACGATTTGGCATTGGCCGCGTCGAAGACAATGCCGTGCCGGGCACAAGGGGCTTAGGGTATAATTCTGCCGCTATCATAAAGTCCGAACACCTCGGGGTGTTGGCGTCTCAAGATTGGGCACTATATGCATCAGCTCGAATCATGTCTTTGGTCAAATGTTGGGTTTGCCGGCTCACGTGTTTTGCTGCCTTACGTTCCGTATCACCCGGCTAAGCGGCACCGGAGAACTCTGCGATTGTGCCCGGTTAATTGGCGAGCACCTCGATGAAAATCGGCTTGTTGTCATGATATAGCGAGTCTGGTCGACCACTTGATCGACTACGGAATGTTTAAATTCCCGCTTTGTGAAGGGCGCTTCGGTCGAGCACATCGCACCCGAATCCGGAGATGTGCGGTGCCATTAGGAGCTATCTCGTAGCCCCACCCTCGAGCTCCATTGGCTAAGTGAAAGAGATAAAGCATTATAGTCCGGATTGCCTCGTTAAGCTCGCTACCACCTCCTTATAACGAGGACCGAGGCGTCGGATTAAAGTGTGAAAAAGCGCTATTTTGCGAACACCCCAGCACCTTGTGCAAGGGGCTGAAGCGAAGAAGCTGCATCTTCGGGTTATACACAAGTATACTTAAGCGGCCGCAAGGAAAGTATTACTACTTGGAAGCACAAGTATAAAAAGCATTCATACTATAATCATTCATAAACAAGTTAATGCGTTCAATTGAACATTACATTCTTGAGCACTGCGACTCTATTATCTGGCGCGCGCATAACTTCCCGAAATAATGTTGGCGAAGCGGTTCCCATCGAACCACTGGCGCAACAGCGGTGGCATCCATCTCCGGACAACTGCGCCTTTTCATGGGCGAGCCATCCGCGCGCCCTCGATGCGAGCCGACCGCTTCATCTCCTTGATATGCGGCACCACCCCAAGGCTGCTGCGATAGGCCAAAATAGCTCGTCGCCTTGGACCTCTTTGGCCACACATGGGCCCACGATGTCGATCATAGCCAGCACTGGCGGTCTATTCAGTTCGGCCCATTAAGCCAACTTGTCCAGGCAATGGAAGAAGGCGATCCGGACTGTGGAATTGAGTCAATATAACTCTTCCACCTCGTGATCCCCGGCTCCGGAAGTGCTTAGCGTCGGCCCGCACTCGCAACCAAGTCAAGTAAGGATCCTCCGAACTCGGTGCTTTTCAAATTGGGCATACTGGCATCCATAAACGGCGGCGCGCAAAAGCGGCCTGCCGGCCGTGATTTCTCGGCTTAGCGCAGCTCCTCCGTCATAGCTTCGCATTGCATAGCGGGCATCCTTGGTCTCGGCGGTGGCCTTCTTGAGTCTTCCCGCTCCGATAGGCGCTTCGTTTTCAAGAGCCTCGCTACGGTCGGTAGCATTCTTTAATTCTTGGCCAATCCGTACCTCCGCCCTACTTAGGCGGTCGCGACCTTTTCGACCTTCAACTCCTCGGCGCCCTTGCCTTGCGCATCACTCGCCGGGCTTGCTCCTTGGTTTGTGCAAGCTCGGCCGAAATCTCTCCACAGCGTGCTTATGCGTATAAACAGCATATAACTTATCGGAGGAGGCTTTAACCCACTCAATAAGCGGCTATGGAGAATTTATTTACCTTGCGACTCATCAAATCATTGATTGACAAGTGCTATGTCGGCATCGCCATGTCGATTGCCGACTTAGTTAAACAAAGCCCGATCGATCCGGCTGGCCCCGAACTATCCGCCACATGTATCGAGCAGCGATATTTATTACGAGATATTTAGATTTTCGATCCTCGACGCGTTGTCGTCTTCGACAACCTACCGAGTCTCGAGGCTACTATCTATCTGAGTAGCATCTTTTATATACTGGCTGTTAAAAAACAAAAGTGCGCTATTTTACGCATACCTCAAATCCGCCCGGCAAGCTCATGGCGGCATCCGCAACCCGCTTTCGGCGAACGAAATCCTTCAATCACCATACGCATTAGCATACGGTGATCTTACGAAATGGGCGCCCTCTCAAGCAAACTCTTGATCCTCCCGGCGGGCTCTGGTGGAGTGTTGAACTCTTTGACCCCTCCGGACTCGGGGCGCCCTCGTGGCGACACCGGGCTTGCCGCCTCATCTGGCGGCGCGTCGGACGGGCGTGTCGCTCTCCATCATCTCGGAAGAAAGATCCCGAGGGCGAACTCATCGAGGCGGCTGCAGATCCAGCTGCGATATAAATATTTGATTTACCTCTGAAGCATAAGCGAAGGTACTTTATTATTAAACTTCCTCTTTCATACTCACGGCTCGTTGGAGGCTGGTCCTTGGGCGGCGATTGCGCGTCAGGATTCTCTCGGGCGCGGACCTGAGTGAGATTTCTTCCAGCTTAGGGGCTGGGGCCTCCGGATCTTGAGCGGTCCTCTTCTCCCCACGAAGGAGGATCCTTGGTTCCCTCCTCTTGATCGCCCTGAATGAGTATTAGCTCCTTTATCTCCCCGTCGCCCCCCTCTGTGGCGCAACCTCAACATTACGACCCGGCCACGGGCTCCGGTCTGCGGTCTCAGGGAAGGGCGGACACCTTATCGGCTTTGATCGCGCCACCCATTCTGTAAAGAACAAAGGGTAAGAGGCGATCTCTTGAAAGGCATACAAAAGCAGGATGTCGGGCTTTGAGCTATTTACGAGTATCCGGGGCGATCACGGCTTAGACCGCATCCTCGGCCAAATCCGGACCGCCCACTTGCGGTCGAAGAACAACTTCGTACATCTCCAAGGTGTCGCACCCATGAAATGCTAGAGGATCACGAGGTCCCTCGGATTGAACTCCCATAAGCGGAAGGGCGGCGTTTGCGGGGTAGGAGGTGCCTAGTTAGCATGACTGCATCACCTTGACCGAATCGATCTCCCTTGTTTGGAGGTCCCGAATCCGGCCTGCGGTCGCGGGCACGTCCTCAGACGGTCCCAGTTGAGCCCTTGGTTGACCCGACGACATCGATTCTTTGTGGAGGTCCCGGGCGGAAGGAGGCGGCGGCTTCGCTGCTGCCTTGGAAGCGGTGATGTAGAACCACTCCTGCTGCCACAATCCTGTTCCTCTTGGAAGGAACCTTGAGCCCGCAGGGCATCGACCTTCCTGCTTATGGTCGTCCGCCACACTCCGCTCGGCGCCCCGATCATCTTGGCTCCACCTTGAATGTTTTCAGCCCGAGGCGAAGTGGGGGATGACACGGAGGAAGGCTTGGAACAATAATGAATCTGCGAGATATGGAGGATGGACTCGAGCCAAGTCGTGGAAGTCCAGCCCGTGAAAACGAAGCCCCCCTCACGAAAGGATCCGTCGGAAGCCTAATCCTAGCGGGGTGAGATCTGCGACACATTCGCCCGGGCTCGGGGCTGCCAGCCTGCCAGGCAGGCAACAACCTGTCTGAGACCGTGGGCAGTGCTTGGCCTCCGCCTTCAATATGTCCTCCTCCGTGGCGGAGGAGGGCATCCACCGACCACTGGAGGTCGGGCGGACATTCTTTGTGGATCCAGGCGCTCGAGTCTGAAGCTCTTGGTGTTGGGCTGGGAAGCGGAGGAAAGACTCGATGCAAGGTTAAAAGACAGGACAGGCCTTGGTCCTCTTATAAAGGGAAATAATACCAAGGGCCGTCTCCGTGACCGTTTGAGATTCCCCCGATAGAGGCGTGGCGGCAGGAGCGATTGGGTTACCGCGCATGTATTGATGAGGATCCCGGAATAAAGGAACACGATCTACGCTTGACGGGGCGTGCCAAGGAAGCGCTTAGCTAAGCGTCTTTGGCGGAACAATAAAAAGCGATTCAAATGAGGGCTTGGCTGCGGTGTGACATCCTTGCTGCGTAATACATCGGCCAGATTGGATTAAGTGTGTATTTTATTCTCTCGTTGGAATGTGGAAATTATTTTGCGAGCGGACACTATCTGGTGTTCATTATCTTCTCCGGACTATTCAAGGGAGAACCCGCCTTCAATGCGAACATTATACGCCGGACTTATCGTCATTGAAGGCTGGTTCGGGGGCTATTGAGGAGTCTGGACTAGGGGTGTCCGGATAGCGGACTATCGATATCCGCGGACTCCCGGACTACGAAGATAGAAGATTGAAGACTCGGCTCGTGTCCGGAAGGTACTTTACTTGGCGTGGAAGGCAAGCTTGGCAATCTGGATATGTAGATCTCCTACCATTGTAACCGACTCTGTGTAACCCTAGCCTCTCCGGTGTCTATATAAACCGGAGGGCTTTAGTCGATGAGACACAACATTACATCTCAACAATCATACCATAGGCTAGCTTCTAGGGTTTAGCCTCATTGATCTCGTGATAGATCTACTCTTGTACTACCCATATCATCAATATTAATCAAGCGGGGCGTGGGTATTACCTCCATCGAGAGGGCACGAACACAGGTAAAAACATTGTGTCCCTCCTCTCCTGTTACCATCTCACGCCTAGGCCTGCATTCGGGACCCCCTACCGAGATCCACGGTTTGACACCGGCAGGTCCCCTCTTGGGATCCCACCTCGGCGTCCTCGTCGCGCGTGGGGTAGAAAGCGATCGGGGCGGAATTTACTTCCGGCGAGGCCAACGACCGCTCATCGAGTCGGGAAGATCCTCCTGGCGAACTACGGACGAGAATCTCGGCGTTAGAAGGATACCGTGACATGAAAGTCGGCATATAGATGATCTGAATACTTACGATCCGGCGGGGCGCTTTGGCCCTTGGAGGCCATTCATCCTCGCCAGCGCTCATGTTGGTGGCTGTCGAGGATAGTTCTCCCCTCTTGGACCCTTGGCCGCCCGATTGGGGAAGCCTTCCTCTTCTTCTCTCCCTCCTCTGGGAGAGTACTCCTCCTCCTCGTCGTCTTGGGAGGAGTCCTCGTCGTCGTCGGGCCTTTGATTCTGAGGAACTCTTCGAGTCCTGGCCACCTTCTTGGCCTTCTTCTCCGGCACCACGTGCGGTGCGGAACCAGCAGCCTGCTAGGCGGGCATCCTTGGTTCTTCGGCATGGGAGCCGGGATGATGAGCAGCTCGGCCTTCTCCATCCATTCTGTCGAAGGAAGAGCAGATTAAAAACCTCGCTAGAGTCAATCTAATTACCACAAGTGTCCGTAATGGGGTGAATCACTTACCTCCTCGATTGGAGGCTGCAGGCTGAATCCGCGGTCTTGATTCGCGGATCTGGGGCTTGGCGCCCTTGAACAACACCCTCCGGGCACCTTCGTGTGTTGTATCGAAGAGCCGCTCAGCGTCTGGTGATGTTCGGATTAAACTCCACAAATTGAATGCCCATTCTTGGCATGGGAGAATCCGCCGAGGAGCATGACTTGGACCACATCGACAAGCGGACCTATTGCTCACCATCTTCTTGATGCAGGCTCGGAGTCCGTCACCTCCACGGATCACTTGCTGCAAGCCCTTCTCTTTCCGGGAGGTGAGCTGCGTGGGGATTCGAGATCTAAATTCGGGGCCGCCGCCCATGTAGGCTTCTGCGGCTCGGTGATGTAGAACCACCCGATTGCCACCCCTTGGCGGAGTCCACGAAGGTCCCTTCTAGCCAAGGGGCGTTGGGCAGCTTGACCAACATGGCGCCTCCGCATTCGCTTGCGTCCCTTCACAACCTTGACAGCGTTGAAGGTCTTGAGCCCTGAGGCGAAGTGGGGCGGATGCGAGAAAGGCCTCGCCTGCGGCGATAAGCGCCGAGATGTTGAGGATGAAGTTGATGCGGATCGTGGAAATCCAGGCCGTAGTAAAACATGAGCCCCGGACGAATGGATGGGCGGAAAGCCCGGTCTGCGGAGGAAGTGGGAAGGAAGGCGACCCTCTCATGAGGCCACAGGGGTAGGGATGAGCTGCCCGCGTCGGGCGACCGATCGTGATATCGCTGGAAGGTATCGGCGTCGCGCAGCTTGGTGATGTCCTCCTCCTTAGCGGTGGAGGCCATCCATTACCTCCGCTCCGGACATGTTTGGAGAAAGGTCGAGGTGAGATCTTGCGATCTTAGGCGTTGGAGCTTGAGTTACGCAGGATGGATAAGCAAAGGAGGAAGAAGGCGTGGGTGAGAAGGTAAATCCTTATCCCTTATATATAGGCGGACAAAACTATCGTCCCTCACCGGCCGGTAAAACTTCGCTTATCTCCCAAGCGCCACCATCAATGGCGCGGTTGGGTTCCACACGCGTATTGATGAGAATCCGGAATAAGGGAACACGATCTCTGCCCGACAAGGCGTGCCAAGAAACGCTTAAGCTAAGCGTCTTTGAGGTGGAATAGTAAGCGATTCAAATGAGGGCTTGGCTGTGGCGTGATGTCACGCCGCATAATATGTCGGCGATTGAGCTAAGTGTATATTTTATTCTCTCTCGTTGGAATGTGGAATTTATTTTGCGAGCGGACACTATCACGGTGTTCATTATCTTCTCCGGATTATTCAAGGGAGGAACCCGCCTTGCAATGCGAAACATTATACCGCCCGGACTTATCGTCATTGAAGACTGGTTCGAGGGACTCTTGAGGAGTCTGGACTAGGGGTGTCGGACAACGGACTATCAATATCGCGGACTCCCAGACTATGAAGATAGAAGATTGAAGACTCCGGCTCGTGTTCGGAAGGTACTTTCCATGGCGTGGAAGGCAAGCTTGGCAATATGGATACGTAGATCTCCTACCATTGTAACCGACTTTGTGTAACGCTAGCCTCTCCGGTGTCTATATAAACCGGAGGGCCTTAGTCCTTAGGACGAACATACATCTCAACAATCATACCATAGGCTAGCTTCTAGGGTTTAGCCTCCTTGATCTCGTGGTAGATCTACTCTTGTACTACCCATATCATCAATATTAATCAAGCGGGGCGTGAGGGTTTTACCTCCATCGAGAGGGCCGAACACAGGTAAAAACATTGTGTCCCTCGTCTCTTGTTACCATCCGCCTAGACGCATAGTTTGGGACCCCCTACCCGAGATCCGCCAGTTTTGACACCGACATTTATCTTAATTCTTCTTTCGTAGTTGTGGATGCTTGCGAGAAGGGGTAATCATAAGTGGGAGGATTGTTCAAGTAAGAATAGCACCCCAAGCATCGGTCCACCCACATATCAAATTATCAAAGTAACAAACGTGAATCAAACAAATATGATGAAAGTGACTAGATGAAATTCCCGTGTGTCCTGAAGAACGCTTTGCTTATTATAAGAAATCGTTACGTTCTGTCCTTTGCTACAAAAAGGATTGGGTTACCTTGCTGCACCTTTGTTACCATTACTACTTGTTACTTGTTACAAATTACCTTGCTATCAAACTATCCGTTACCGATAATTTCAGTGCCTGCAGACAATACCTTGCTGAAAACCGCTTGTCATTTCCTTATGCTCCTTGTTGGGTTTGATGCTCCTACTTATTGGAAGGACTACGATTGATCCCCTATACTTGAGGGTCATCAGTGGTCAATATAATTTATGTCCATCTCTGATGTTCTAATAAGAACATAAGTATTGGTGTCATCATGTATTGTACATCGCAATATATTGTATGAACACGTTGGTACAAATACAATCGTATGTATTCTATATATACATTAGAGATTTTCATACTGAGAATCTTTAAATAGATTTCTACGAGGGCCAATCTGATGAAAGATGATATGTGCCTTGTGGACATATGCACCACGAACTCTATACTCGGTGAAGTAAAATGTTGAGAGTAAAGGAGATATTTTGAAATCGCTAGATGCGATGATGTAATTGTTGGCTCAACTCAAGTCATATTTACTATCCCTATGGATACTTGAGTAGAATCATTGATGCTTTATCGTGTCTGGGTTAACTCGTACCCTACTAAACTATAGAGATATCCATAAAAATAGTTTCCATTGCGAAACCTATGATGAGAACAAAGAGGAATGTCTTCTCTTTACCATATGCGATGGATATGGCAAGCACATTCTCTGCATATCATGAATATTTTAATACACATACTACAAAAACCGTAGCACATGTACATCTTCATAGGAACGTGGTTTGGGTGAGTGTATCCATGACAGATGTGAGTATTGTTAATTAATGGTAACCTTAAGGTGGCTACTTAAATACACATCTGGGTGGATTGCTTGAGGCACCCTGGAGTACCCAGTGGTTGTCAGGGCACCTAGAGAATTCAGTGTTGTCCTAGGATATCCCAGAGTACCCGTGTGATTATCCTACGTTCCTCCACCTAGGCTCAAAGGGATCATAAGATTATTCATGCTAGAAACTTCCGTGTGCAGCCACAAGCCAATATGGGCTTTGGCATAGTTGAAATAAGTTGCGTGAAGCTCTTGAAGAGGTGGGGGGTGGTGTTCCCCGGGGATCTTAAGGGGTGGGAAATCGCCTAGGGGGTTTGCAAGGCGGGGCCGTACCAGGGGCTCTCGTTTGTACCCCACCTCCGCGGGGTTTATTGATGGATTTCCCCGGAGAGGGCTCGTTCAGGGGCTACCCAACTTGGCTGGGTTATTAAATTGTTATCTTTGGCAAGCCCCTCCGGTATCCCCCCGGGCCCGGTAAACCTTCAAAGTGGGGAAAGATTGGGGGTGCAAAGCTTGGGGCCCCAAAGAAGAAGGTCTGCCCTGGTGAAGGTTCCTTCAAAAACTTGGATTTGGGCGGGGGTTTAATCCTTTGCTGGGGCCAAGCAAAACCCCCCCTACCGCCCGGGCCTCCATGGCGATGGGGGTGCCAAAGGGCCAATTGGGGTTAAAACGGCCCCCCGGGGGTTCGGTCTCAAAATCACTTCGGGATATCATGCTAATCGGCCCTTTAGCGCGGCCCTCCAAGCAACCGGGGAATCGTTCTCCAAACCCTGGGCCGGGCCCCGGGTTTCTAAGCGTTCTTGGACCCGGGTCTTCGGATTCCAGGGCGGTTAACAACCCGGGTCTGTGAACTTCATCGGAATTCTTTTAAAGTCCCAAAGGCCTGTCCTTTTTCTTTAAGGAAGGGTGGGCTAACGATAATTCGGCCCCCCTCCAGGTTTTGGGCCGCTTAGAATTTATTCCCCTGGGCCGGGGGTGAGGCTTTTCCGCCAAAGGGGCCCAAAGCGGAGGAAAGAACCCCTCCCGGGGGGGGCCGCCCCAGCCGGCAAAGCCCCAAGCGTGGGAAAAACCTCCCGGGGTGCCGGAAATACCCTTGGAAGGCCGCCCTAACGGCGGATTGAAAGGGTTTTTAATAAAAATCCCCTTTTTGTTCCCTTCCGTTTTAATTCCATTTGGTTGAGCCTTCTGGAGAGTTTTTTGGGGACCTTCAGGGAATGGAAGGGAGTCCATCCGGGCCCCTTTTGGGGGAACCGGTTGCACGGGGTATCCGGGGGGAAAGGGCACCCAAGCCGCCGGGGAAATTGGGCGGGGCGTCCTTTGGGACAGGCTTAATGGTTGGTGAGGGGTTTTTGGGGCGGTTAACCGCCGAGTTCTTTGGCGGGATTTGAGGTATGAAAATAAGCGCCGCTTTTCGTTTTGAATAAAATCGGATGATTACCCAGGGCCTGGTTGTCAAAGCGGGACGGGGGTCAAATTAAAATCTAAGAATGAATCCCGGTCCGGGGGGATAGTCGAGCCGGGGACAAATTTCTTAATAAGTCCATTGGCCTTGACTGTTTCACCGGAATTGGGAATAAGGATAAATTTCGCTTCGAAAGGGGTTGAAGCCTCCCTTCGAGGGTGTTGGTTCGAAAGGGGGCCGGGGGAAAGGGCAATTGCCAAGCAAGGGGAAACCGAATCCGGGGGGCGAAGAGGAAGGCAAAAGGTGCGAACAGGGGGGGGGGGAAAAATAAAGGAGCACCGCCGAAGAGGCCTTAAAAGGGGGGGGGGAAATAAAACCCCCGGAACCGGACCCCTTTTTACGGGCATGGGAAAACGCCCCGGAGATCTTGGAACCTTTCTTTTCGGGTTTATGGAGGTTCTCAATTTGGCGGGTGGAGCCGGGGACCGTTTGGCAGGCTCAAGGGGGGGCCGAAGATTCGAACGGGGGTCCGAGGGGGAAAGCGATTGGCCAATTCCCAGCCGGATCGGCCCCTTGGCGGCGGTTCGAATGGGCGGTCAAAAGGGCGGACTTGCCATGCCCGGGAATTTGGGGGGGTAAAGGGGACCTTTTTGGGAATTGTTGCGGCGGTCCCTTTGGAAGGGGCGGACTTACCCGGGGAGGCCCCGGGGTGAAGGTGCTTATGGAGATGGAGCCAACCCCTTCCCCGGTGGAGGGGCTTGGAACTACCCGGAGAAGTCTGAGGGCCTTGGCGAAGCTAAAAGACCGCAAAGAGCGCTTGATTGAAACAATGAAGGAAACCCGGATCGTGAAAAACTTTCTGTTTGGGCCGTTTGCTTTTAAGGTAGTCGAGCCCCTAAGGCTTGGGGTGCAAAAAGGCGTTTTCCCTTAACCGCGCTGGATTAGAGGGGGGAGCGTGGCAACAAAATCCGGATTTCTTTTTCCCCTTGCCAATGGAGCCGGGGTGGGGCTGCCATGCACCCATCTGGATTTGGGGGGAGGCGGAAGGGTCCTTCTCGCAAATTCTAAAATTCCGATAGGATGGGGTGCCGGACCCCTTTTTTTCGGTTTGGCTTTTCCGAAGGGCCCCCGGCCACGGGCGGGAGGCCCGGGGGTTTTGAGATCTGCTGGGCGAAAAAAGGGCGGGCAAACCAAATTTGACCAAAGACGATTGATGACATATAATGTAACTGGGGAACCTCCCAAATGTACTTTTTTGGGGTTTACCTAACTGTGTAACGGGATGGTCTTGGGGCCCCTGCGGGGGGGTTTGGCAAAAAAGCCGGGTAAAACAAAAGGGGTGGTCTTGAGGTTTAATTTGAAAAGAATCCTTAGCTCCCTCTTTCCTTCCTTTGCTCCGTTGCCAATAGGGCCATGCACCGGCATCTTGGGGGGCGTTTATTTAAAGCGTTGTAAAAATTCAAAAAAATATAAATAATTGAAGGTTTTATAAAGCGGTGGTTTCGGGCCCCGGAAAGGGGCGGTAAAGTTTCTTTGGCGGTTGTTATCCACCGGGGCAAACCCCCGAAACCCATTGGACCGGGCATTTGGTGTAAAGGCCTTTCTAGGCGGAACGGAAAACCTTTCCCCAAATTTTAATTTTAAATGGGGAATGGAAAATTTTTTGCGCGAAAGGCGTCCGCCGCTTTGTAATAAGGCCGGGAACCGGGCCCCTTGAAAAAATGCGGGGTTAAATTTTGGAGGGCTTCCCCTCCTCGGATTGGTTTTTGCATTTAACCGCCCCGTCCATTAGGGGTTTTGAAAAACCGTTTTAGGTTAAACAGTCCGTCCCTTTGAGGGGATATTTAAAGGAGGTTTTATAACCTCTTCTGGGTTGGCCCCGGGAAATTTTAAAGGCCCCTTTTTTTGGTCATCCATAAGTGGTTTCTTTTGACCCCTTGGGGAAAGCTTTTGTTTTCGGGCCTCTTTGGGTTTACTTCTTCTTGACCACCCTTGTTTCAGTTTAATCCACTTTTAAAAACCCAATTGGGGTTATTTCGGGTTCGAAGTTTTGTGGATTTGAAACCGACCAATTTTTGAGGTTGGGTTTCCCTTTGTCATCCTTGAGGCTGGTTTTATTTTGGAGGGCTTTTAATCCCGGTTTGGTGTTTTGGGTTTTCCTTTTATTCGGCTCTCCTTTTGCGTGTGATTTTCCGTTATCCTTTATTCGGGTCTTGGGGCTTTGGTCTGTTTTGTGATATCCCTTCCCCTGAAGGGTTGGGTTGAATCGGTCTTGTTCGGCTTTCCGGGTCTCAAAATTCTCTGGACTTGTGGAAAGTCTTTGGTCCGGCGCGTTTTTTCTTTTGGTGAAACCTTTTTCAGTATCCGGGCTGTTGGAAACAAAATCCCTGGGGGGGCGGGCCTTGAAAATTTGTTGGTTTGACTTTCCCAATTTTTTAGGGAGGCTTTTGGCCAAAGGGGCTGGTTTATTGAGGGAGTTTTTATGGCGTAGCGTCTCCCTTTGGCTTTCTTTTTGGGCCTGTCCTCTGGGCCTTGGATTGGGGTCATCCTTTCCCTCGATTGGGGTCCCTTTGGTGCTCTTGGTTGGGGCCATTCTTTATCTGGGTTTTGGGATTTCTCCTTTTTAGGGGTGCCCCCTTTTGCTTCCGCTTTTCCTTCTTGGGCTTCTTCGGACCCGTTTCTTTTGGGGGCCTGGGGGAAAGTTCTGGGTTTTTGTTTGGGGGGGGATGTCCTAATTTCTTTACCCCTTTGGGGCTTCACCTTTTTTGGGAGCTTTTTGGAGGGGGTTGCTTGGCCTTGGGGTAGTTATTTTTGGGGAATCTTTTTTCTTTTGGGGGTTTAAAGGGCCCGGGGGCCTTGGGGGGTTTCTTTGGCCCTCCGTACCTTCGCCTTTCTTTGGGGTTCCACCTGTACTCTTTGGATGGCCTTCCTTTGCCCGGGTGGTTCGTTTTTGCTTTCCTCTGAGTCTTTGTAGCTAGCTGCGGTTAACCTTGGGGACGGGGTTGGGGGGTTAATTTCTTCATGTAATCCCCGGGATAGTGGCCCCTCTTCTAGCTCTTGAGTCAAATCCCAAAAGGTTTTGGAAAATGTCCGGCGGGAATTTTACCCCAATCGGATTAATTTGGGGCGGGATTGGCGGGCCCTGGGTGGTTTCCAAAAGTTGTATTCCCCATCCCTTTTGGGGTATCACCCCCTCGATAGGGTGGCTCGGGCAATGGCGGCGGTCCAGCACCCCCAACCTTTGTGGGGGTAGTCAGCCCTCGTAAGTCCGGCGGGCCGGGGGGTGTGGTCAATCTCAGGGTTCCCCGAATTTAAATCCCAACACCGGCGGGCTGTTCGATTGCTGAACCCAAGAATGGGTGAAAACGGTGAAATCACCGGGGAAAAATCCAAATGGAAGCGGGGTTGGGCCTCGGTCACAAACCCGGGGGAATTAAAAAGCCCAATGCGGTGTAAAACCGGCGGTCTTAGGGGCCCGAATATGCAACGGTGGTAAAAGGGGCGGGAACCAAGTTTTTACCAGGGGCCCCGAGGGAAAAAACCCCTCCCTTTATTAATTTGGTTGGGTAGTCAAGAAGTCTCCGGATCGGGGTAAACCTGAACAGCCGGGGTTGGATTTGGCCAAGGATGGCCCCGGTTTAAAGCGGAACTAGGGTTACAGGGAAATGGGGAACTCGTTGTTTGCCAACGCCTTCCAAGAAAAACCTTCATGGGAAAGCCAATTTCATTCCAGCGGATCGGGGTTTGATATCGGCTGCGGAACCCCACAGGACCCCTTGGTTTTTACCAGGTTGGTTTGTTTAGAAAAACCTGTCCGGTTTTTTTAAAAAGTAGTCAGAAATCCAAAGGAGATCGGGGGGGAAAATAAAACCTTGGGATGTTAAAATAATCTGGTTAGCCCTTCCCGTTATAACGAGCTGGTTCTTGGTTAATGTTGATCTCATCCTCTTTAAAATTTTTTTGGGGTTAGAATTAATTTGGGAAGGGAGGCCTTCCAATTTTTAAAAACTTTGTAGTTAAATTAAAATATTTTTGTTGTGGGAAAACTTTATGAAAATCTTGGTTTCCACCAGAAATATGTTTAGGAACTTTTTCTCTTTTCCTTTAACCAATAATTCGAAATTCATGGGAACATCTTTGGGGAACCTCGCAGTAAATATTAGGGTTGTTTTCCCCTTTGCCTTGGTTTGTGGGAATACAATTGTTATTACTTTATTTTTGGGTAATGTTTATTATTTATAATTGGAACCTCTAATAAATCCCAAAATTTGTGTTAAAAAATTAATCCTGTTGGGGAATTGCCTAGGGTTCTAAAGAGGTTAAAGCAATTTGTTGGGGTGACCCTAAATACAACCCTAGGGGATTTTCCAAAAAATTTTTTCAAAAAGCTTTTACCTCCTTTTTTTGAGATTCAAAATTTTTTAGTTAGTACCCTTTCCCTTCCCGGTTTGATGGACCACCCGAATACGTATGGAAAATTATACTTTAAGGAAATTTTACCATGATTAAATTAATAAACTCAATGGTTGGTTGAAGACGGAGATAAGGCCGAAGAATTTCTAGATTGATGACCAGGAAGGCACCCTTTGGTTTGCGGACTTTGAATTTAAACCAAACGTTTTTAAAAAAAAAAGGGCTTAAAACTCTTTTTCAAAGCCCTAACAAAATTCCTATGGAAATATTCTTCTGACCGAGGGAAAAGGAACCAGAGTTATCGCCTTTATGTTATTGATAGAGGATTAACATGCATTTTAAAATTGGATTAAAGGTGAGGAAAAAAAAGTTTAATTAGGGGCTCGGGGATTAAGATTAATGAAAGAAGGACCTTTAGGAAGTCAATTTGAAAGGACAATTAGGAAGAACTGGGAAGAAAGGGAAAAAATGGGGGTAAAAACCAGTTTAGACAGGCAAGGACTAGAATGGTTCATGTCAAGGAGGAAACCGAATATTAAAGGGCGCTGAGGAATTGGCTCAGGAGGGATTAAAAGAACTTGGAAGGAAAAGGATGGAAAAGCCATGGAGACACACAAGAAGATTTTAACTTTAAGTTGCCTTTAGAAACCAAAAAACTTAGAGTCCTTTTGGAGGCATTTGTTTGATGCCGAAGCCAAAAAAAAATGTTTTAAAACGGTTTTGATTGTGGGACCCTTTACTTTTATTCCCCAAAAAATGGACCCAATAAGGGAATGGAGATAGTCAATTTGGCCAGACCTTGGAAGGACCAGGATTGAACGGAAGACAATGGAGAATCCCAACCGAAAAGGTATGGCCCAAGCCTTATTGCTTTGAAAAATGTACTTGGTAGGATTACCTAAATCCAATGGTGAGTCCACGGGAAAATTTAATTCTTTCCAAATTGGTTTGTTTGGGTTGGACCTTATAAATTAAAAAACGGCCAATTAGGGAGAAATGGAAAACCATAAAAACGGAGAATGCCCAATTGGAAGGAACAGGTGAAAATGAACTAGGAATTACTTTTTCGGGAAGGAAACCCCACTCCGCCTGAATTTTGGAAAAAACCTAATAAAAGGAAGCTAAAGGGCCCTTGGAAATTTAGGAATGCAAAGGGGGTGGGGAAAGGAAGCCCAATTAAAATATAAGACCCGGCCGAGTCGGGAGATTGGCACATTTTGCGGGATTTGTTTTTTTTATTGTAGATCACCCGTGGATGGGCAATAAGATAACCTGTTCCTTTTGAATTTTCATTCATTTGTTTCCATACCTTGGTACCCCACCTCCAAAAGACCTTACCCCTTCCTTTTTTTAGCTTGAAGGATTTGCCCCACCAAAAAGCCATTTTTCCCAAAATTTAACAGGACCAGCCTCCCAAATTTCCTTTTTGGTTGTTTTGGTTGGTTTACTCCTTCCACTACGACCGATGCAAGAACAACTACTTCCCTCGACGCCCAAGAACGACTACTTCCCCTACTTCCTCCACGAACTCGATTCGCTCCATAAATGCACGCTTCGAAGGTATAACCACCGAGATGACCGTCCGTGACCGAATGCATGTTGAATGAGATGCCCGTGTTTGCACCATGTCCGAATTGTTCCTTGCGCGTTCCTCATTGCCTTGCCGTCGATCCGTGGGAACCCGGTTGCCGGGATCAGTCCACCATCTTTCGCATGTTCCGCACGCTCCCGTCACCTTTCTTTTGCACCGACATCTCGAGGAGTTGCCGGATCACCGATATGTTGCCGTGGCATCATTTCGGATTTCGCCGTCGTGGCACCCTTTTCGTTTCGCCGCCGTGGCACCCTTTTCGTTTCGCTGCCGTGGCACCCTTTTTGTTCCGCCATGGCTACAAATGCTTCATATCATGCTCATGTCAACATTTTCATAAGATTGCATAAAACTTGCATATGTCATCCGCATCATGATAACAACAATTAAAATATTTAAAACTTGTTGTTGCTTTAAATTGCTAAATAACATATGGGGATTTCCGGAATTGTTGTTTGTGTTCCGGCCTCATTTAAACTTGCCTAGTTAGGTAGTTTTCATATGCTTCACCCCTTGCCATGTTTAATAACACTTAATATTGTTTGATAGCATAACCGAGAGAGAACTAAATAATTGATGTGGTGTTTCTTCAATATGCCACTCCGTTGCATATTGAGCTCCACTTAATTTGTAAGATAGTTTGTTGCATTTTGCCATGCCATGCCTCTTTAAACCGGACATGCATCATACTTGCTTGTGCATCATGCCATGTTTTATGTGATGGTTGTTTACCATGTTGTTTGTTTCTTTCGGGTGCTTTCTCTCGTTAGCTTCGGTTTCGTTCCGGAGTTGTGAGGATTCGTTCGACTTCGTCCGTTTGTCTTCTTCATGGACTCGTTCTTCTTCCTTGCGGGATTTCGTGCAAGATGATCATACCCTCGAAATCACTACTATCTTTGCTATGCCGGTTTGCTCGCTCTTTTGCTATGCCTATGCTACGATGCCTACCTTTTGCTTGTCGGCCTCCCAAATTGCCATGAACCCCTAACCTTTGACACCTTTCCTATGCAAACCGTTGTTTGGCTATGTTACCGCTTTGCTCAGCCCTCTTATAGCGTTGTTAGTTGCGGTGAAGATTGAAGTTTGTTCCTTGTTGAACATGGAGATGTTGTTCCTTGTTGGAACATGTTTACTTGTTGGGATATCACAATATCTCTTATATTATTAATGCATCTATATATTTGGTAAAGGGTGGAAGGCTCGGCCTTATGCCTGGTGTTTTGTTCCACTCTTGCCGCCCTAGTTTCTGTCATACCGGTGTTATGTTCCCGGATTTTACGTTCCTTACGCGGTCGGGTGATTTATGGGACCCCCCTGACAGTTCGCTTTGAATAAAACTTGTCCAGCAAGGCCCAACATTGCCTTTTACCATTTGCCTCACCTAGCCCTTTTTTTCCCTTGGGTTTCCGGAGCCCAAGGGTCATCTTTATTTACCCCCCGGGCCAGTGCTCGTTGTGAGTGTTGGTCCAAACCGTCAGCCGCCGGTGTACCAGGGCAACTCTGGGCTGGCCTACCGAAGTTTGGACAATCCGGTGTGCCACGAGAACAAGATATGTGCAGCTCCTATCGATTTGTCGGCACATTCGGGCGGCTTTGCTGGTCTTGTTTTACCATTGTCGAAATGTCTTGATGTACCGGATACCGAGTCGATCGGAGTGTCTTGGGTGAAGGTCTATTCCTTCGTTGATCGCGAGAGCTTGTCATGGGCTAAGTTGGGACACCCTGCGGTATTATCTTTCAAAGCCGTGCCCGCGGTTATGTGGCAGATGGGAATTTGTTAATGTCCGGTTGTAGAAAACCTGAAGTTGACCTTAAATAAAATACATCAACCGTGTATGTAACCGTGATGGTCTCTTCTCGGCGGAGTCCGGGAAGTGAACACGGTGTTGGAGTTATGCTTGACGCAGGTTGTTATAGGATCACTTCTTGATCATACTTTTATCGACCATGCTTTGCCTTCTCTTCTCGCTCTCATTTGCGTATGTTAGCCACCATATATGCTAGTCGCTTGCTGCAGTTCCACCTCATGCCTTTACCTTACCCATAAGCTTAAATAGTCTTGATCTCGCGGGTGCGAGATTGCTGAGTCCCCGTGGCTCACCAGATACTTCCAAAACCAGTTTGCGGTGCCTATGTTATGAAAGTGGCGAACCAAGCTCAACGAGGAGCTCGATGAAGATCTTGCCCTTTGTGTTGTTTCGTTCTAGTTGATCAGTAGTGGAGCCCAGTTGGGGTCGATCGGAGACTTTTGTCGCATTTGGGGTTCTTCTTTTATTTTGGTTCCGTAGTCGGACCTTGATTGTATCTAGATGATGTAATGCTTTATTCATGTATTTGTGTGAAGTGGCGATTGTAAGCCAACTTTGTATATTTTCCCCTTATGACCTACTTGGGTTGTGTGAAGATTACCTCACTTGCGACATTGCTTTCAATGCGGTTATGCCTCTAAGTCGTGCTTCGACACGTGGGAGATATAGCCGCATCGAGGGCGTTAAAAGTTGGTAATCAGAGCCTTCCCCGACCTTAGGAGCCCCACTGCTTGATCGTTTTTAGCGGCCGAGTTGTGTCTAGAAAGATGTTTTGAGTCATTTAGGATTATATATATCGGAGAGTTAGGAATTCTTTTTACTCCTTAGTCCCTTCGTCGCTCTGGTGAGGTATCCTGACGTAGAGTTTTGACTCTTCTCTTCTTAAATTTCACTAAAAAATTTTTAGGATCACGCGGGTATCTTAGAATCGTTCCGATGGTTTTATGATGACAACATTGTCTTGGTGCCTCCTGACATTTAGGGGTTGTGGCAGTGTCCCGGAGTTGAGCTCGAGGTGTTGTCGCCATAATTTTATCGTTGCAGTTCGAATACCCGAGTTTAGTACGCCGACATCGAAAATCTCTTTTATGCGCTTGTTGGTGAGATAACCCCGCTAACCCAAGATCGAGGTGAGTACGGAGTATTGCCATGACTCATTATAACGGATGCTTTTCAAGGTTGAGGTAGACGATTTCGAAGGTTTCTTGGTTATGTGTTGACGGATGGATACAATTGGATGTAGGGATTGTTAGTTTGGGTGAGATATATTGCTCCCTGTATCCCCAACACCGATTGCATAACCGAAAATTTCGGAGTTTCATAGGTGGGAATTCAAGTAGCTCTTAGGATATCTTTCCGACGGATGTATGATATGAAATTGGGGTTCGGCGCCTAGTGGTCCGCCTATTCACGGTTGGTTTTACATGGGTCTCGTTGTGTCTTAAAGAGTCCTTGGCTATGCCGACTGGGGGGCTTCAGATGTCATGTGCACGCCTTGTACATGATGGTGCTGTCGATCGAGCCTGTAGGCCCCACCACTAAAAACTTGGACGAAATCTCTATCATATGTTTGTTCCGCTTATTCTGCAAGCCAGTCCTTTGTTTTTGTTTTGAGTTGTGGTATTCGAGTTGCTTCAATGCCAAGTGTTGATTCCATACCTTTCCGAAATGGTGTTCTCATACTCCGATGTGAATACCAATCCTTCTCGACAATCGAGATTGTCATGTCAATCCTTTTCAACCGGTGTGCTTCTCTTCAAGTGGATCCGATCACTTCAACATCAGCAAGACCAATCATCATTTCTTCTCAACGGTGTTTGTTTCATCCGTCTCCAAGTTGCCTTTGTTTTTCCCGCCCACCCACCCTTTTTCCTCAAGGACTAAGATTTCTTTACCAAGTATCCATTTATTCATGTGAAGTCACTTAATTCTTTTCTTTCAATGTTCTTACCCGGTGGTTCTCAAGAAGATGTTCTACTAGTTCGTCATTCCTCATTCTTTTCTCTTCTCCGGTGGATTCAAGTCAAGTTTTGTTGATCATACCTTTTTCCTCATTTCAATGTCTTCTCATACCGGTGCACCTCATTATCATTCTACTTCTCGCTATTTGTTATTCCGGAGTGCTCAAGATATCTCGAAGATTCGTGTTTTCCACTTTGCATTCGTTCAAGCTCTTTCGAGATTGGTATCTCATTCAAGTCATTTAATTCAGCCGGTGCAACATCTCTTTTAAATCTTTTCAACGGTGTTCTTTTGAGTGGGCCCTAACCCACAGGTTTTTTTCCCAGGATCTTACCTGACTCTTCTATTTTTCCAGAGCTATCCTAAATTCTTCTCCAAGTTTGACGTAAGAATGAGTTATCATCACTCAAATGCTTTTCTCCAAGATCTTTCAAATTCTTTTCGTAGTTGGCTCAACCTCTTTGCTTTTGATTCTTTCCGTGTGCCTCAATAATTCTTGGTGGTGTTTCTCGTTGTCATTCTTATCATTTGAAGACCGAAGAAGAGTTTCTCTTTAATCTTGCTCTATTCTCTTCAAGATTCATGGTGCTAGCTTGTCGCCATCCTCTCATAATTGTTTTCGATTGTGAGAATCTTTTTCACCCATCCGGAGCATTTTAGGAGTCTATTCAGTTTCATTCTTTGAAGCCCATCATCTCAGTATTATTCATTCAAGCTTTCAGCTCTCGTTCTCCAAATCATACCGGTGCATCATTCAAGTATCCTATAATCAGTTCATGATCTCTTCGCTCTCATGTATCTAAATCCCTTCAAGTATCTTCATTCATTTTCCAATTCTTCCCGGTGAATTGTGCCTTTGCTACTTTCATTTTCAATTCTTACGGTGGTTCGTTCAAGATTTCTCTTCCTTCGTCATCGTATCAATTCATTCATTCGTTCATTCGTTGTTTCCAAATCACACCGGTGGCTCCATCAATACCTTCTCAAGTTTGCGCTATATCTCTCTTAATCCTTTCTACGAGAATAAGTAGTATGCCAAATCCATTGTTTGTCATCAATTTAATTGGTGAAGGATGCGCATAACATAATTCTTGTTCTTGTTTCATCCAAGTGATTAATCCTTTCCTTCAGAGTTTGTTCAGGTGGAATAAATTCTTGGCTTCTTGTTGTTCATCTTTCTTCCGGAGTTCTAAGTTTTCCGCATTATCTCGTCGCGAAGCTCCATCTAAATCATGGCAAGGCTTCACCTTGTGTTTTCAACTTCTCTTTCTTTCTATCACCCTTTTGTTTACCGGAGTTCTTCATGGAGGCTCTACATGGTGGTTCCTCAAGGATTCTTTTCATTCTTCAATTGTTCATCAAGATTTCTCTTGAAGTTATGATCCGCCAAGCTATACTCAAAATTAAACAGGGTGCCCAACACTTGTTTTGTTTTGAGGAGCTCAAGCATTCTTCATCTTGCATTCCAAAGTGCAATTCTTTCTACCTTATCTTCTGAGGTGGTGTTAGGTCATTCTTGATAATTTCCCTTCGCGTTTCATGATTCACAAGTTTTCAAGAGTGACATATTTAAATCCATCATTTTCTCTTTGTTCAAGAGATCTTTTCAACCGTCAATCTCTTCATTGGAGTTATCTTGGTATAGATTTCACCTAAAGCCTTCCCTAAGGAATATTGCTAATTATGGTGCTACCAATGATCCAAGTTTTCTCCTATCCTCTTGGTGAAAGAAGTTTTTTCATCGCCTTGGTGCTCTCACCCAAATCAATGGCTTCCTTTAGTGGCCATTTGTCACCTCATAATTTTGAGATGTTTTCATAAGCCCGCCACAAGCTTATACTTTTCGTTGTTGGTTTTCCAACAACTCCATTTTAACCTTCTTGGAAGGGTGCTTTCCAAGCTCATTCGTGGCAGAAGTTGGCATTTTCTTCTCCATTCTTTTAATTCCAATGATTTTACTTCTATTCTTTCGTTACGGAGGCATTGTGATGTTGTGCTCTTCACCCATCACCTCGTTTTGTGAGGATCGTGTTCTTTTCTCGCTTATCCATTTAACCGGAGTGTTGCGTTCTCATTCAAGTTCTTTCATCTTATCAAGTTTTGCCTCTCTTTTCAACCTCAGTGCTGTCTGAAATCCTTCTTACCCATTGTGCCATTCTTTCAATAGTTCCAGAGATAGTGTGTTGTTGATTTCATCAAGTACCATCCCATCTTCTCAAGTTCATGTTCAATTCCTTCCATTTACAGTCGGAGTGCTGCCCAAATTATATCAATCTTATTCCTTCTCTATCTTGTTTTAACCGCAGTGGTTTTGAATTCTATCGTGTCCATTAAACTCTTGATTCATGTCTTTGCAACCTTCAAGTCCTCGTAATGTTCCTTGTTCCTCTTTTCTAACGGATTGTTTGCAATCTCGTTCTTCTCAGTTGTGCTCTTTCTTTTAAATTGCTCAACCTCTCAAGGTTCGTGGTTTCACTCGTTCGTCAAAGAAGCAACTTAGTTTTACCTCCTCTCTTCCTCTTCCGTTTCTCTCCGGTGCCATTCTAGATCTCGGGACGAGATCCTCTCGTAGTGGTGGAGTGTTGTAACGCCCCGAGACCGATGCTCCAGGAGACTTCCAGCTATTCCGAGTTTTGTCGTGTGATTTGTTTTATTTTTGCATTGCATCATGTCATCATGCCATCTTGTGTTGCATCTGGGTCATATCAAGTATAGCTTCGTGCTTGCCATGTTGCATTTTGTCATTCATGTTGTTTCCATGAGCATCTTGTGCGTACCCTTGTCACCTCTTCAAACCATTGCACCTTCACTTCTCCTTCCTTCCCTTTTCTTACGTTCTTGCAAGTGCCACTTTGCCTCCACCAAAAATGCTCATCTTTTCCCCAAAATTCTAACACCGTGTACCTAGCCTCTCTGCCAAATTTCATCTCTTTTGGAATTGTTTTGGTTAAGGTTTAAAATGGTTCAAGTTTGAATTTAATTCAAACTTGAATTATTTTACGTCCTTTATAAATCTCCAAACTAATTTTATTAAATAGTGAGCATGCTCAGGATCATGAGAATATTTTTATATTTCTCTAGCTCCTCTTCTTTTCCCCTACTCTTTCCTTTTGTATCTCATGCAAGAAATGGAAAGGAAAGTGCCTCCCAGTGCCCAAATTACCGCCTCTAGGCCCAGCCGGCGCCCCACCGAGCAGGCCCACCTAACCTATCCTAACCCTAGCCCACGCGCACGTCTCTCCCTCTCGTTCCCGTGCTGCGCCGCCAGTAGCCCGATCCCCATCTCTCTCCTCGATCCCCTTCGTCCGATCCCCTCCCGCAGCCCTCGACCCCTCTCCCTCGTTCCCTCGCTGGCGCCACGCCCTCGATCGATCCTCATCTCGTCCTCCTCCTGCGCCGCCACACGCAGAGAGAGGAGCAGTGCCTCGACCTCCTCCACCGCGTCGCCAGGCCGCAGCCCGCGCCTCCATCTCCCTCCTCCGCGCCCACCTGCTCCATTCCCGGCACCGTCCGCCTCGGCGTCCCCACCTCCGTCCAGGGCCCGTGCTCCACCACCGGCGTCCGCCTCGCCTCCTCGGGCGCCCGCGCCTACAGCCGGCCTTCTCCTCGGCTCCATTCCCATGGCGCCATGGTCGCTGCCAAGCTCTGCGCGCCAAGCCTCACCCGTCGCCTCCAGGAGCTCCTCGCCTCCGCCCCGACCTCCGTGGCCAGCGCCTCTCCAAGGCCCAGGCGATCTCCGGCCATCCTCCTGCGTCCCCTGCGCCAAGCCTCGTCTCGTTCCCCTCTGCCTCCTCCTCGTCTACCCAGCGCCATCGCCTTGTTAGCTCCATCATCAGGGGAGGAGCCCCTCGATCCGTCCCCTTCGGTCTCGACTCCGGCCGGATCCGCCCCCGCGCGACCCGGATTCGCCGCTGCTTCTCCTCCGCGCGCCATGGCCTTGGCCCCTCTGCTCCACCCGTCGCCTCTGCCGTGTGCGTCCCGTGTTGTTTCATTGTCGGGCATGAGTTGCCTTGCTGCTGTTCCCCAGAGGCCTTTTGTCTTTCTTCGTTTTGGATCGGCCAGCACGAGACGCCAAGTACCACGACGCCGGGAGCCCCGGATACGTCAAGTTCGACTACATGTAACGCCGAGTACGACTACACACGTAGATGCGTCAAGTTCCTCTACGACAAGTGTACGACTACATGGGACACGTTAAGTACCTCTACATCCTGGAATCGCCAAGTACCGACACCATGTACGACGACCGTCACCGAAGACCCGTGAACGTGAACGTCTACTTCCACTACCGCCGCCGCCGCGTACCACTACTTCCCACTACGACACGAGTACAACTCCTTCCACTACGACCGATGCAAGAACAACTACTTCCCTCGACGCCGAGAACGACTACTTCCCCTACTTCCTCCACGAACTCGATTCGCTCCATAAATGCACGCTTCGAAGGTATAACCACCGAGATGACCGTCCGTGACCGAATGCATGTTGAATGAGATGCCCGTGTTTGCACCATGTCCGAGTTGTTCCTTGCGCGTTCCTCATTGCCTTGCCATCGATCCGTGGGAACCCGGTTGCCGGGATCATTCCACCATCTTTCGCATGTTCCACACGCTCCCGTCACCTTTCTTTTGCACCAACATCTCGAGGAGTTGTCGGATCACCGATATGTTGCCGTGGCATCATTTCGGATTTCGCCGCCGTGGCACCCTTTTCGTTTCGCCGCCGTGGCACCCTTTTCGTTTCGCTGCCGTGGCACCCTTTTTGTTCCTCCATGGCTACAAATGCTTCATATCATGCTCATGTCAACATTTTCATAAGATTGCATAAAACTTGCATATGTCATCCGCATCATGATAACAACAATTAAAATATTTAAAACTTGTTGTTGCTTTAAATTGCTAAATAACATATGGGGATTTCCGGAATTGTTGTTTGTGTTCCGGCCTCATTTAAACTTGCCTAGTTAGGTAGTTTTCATATGCTTCACCCCTTGCCATGTTTAATAACACTTAATATTGTTTGATAGCATAACCGAGAGAGAACTAAATAATTGATGTGGTGTTTCTTCAATATGCCACTCCATTGCATATTGATCTCCACTTAATTTGTAAGATAGTTTGTTGCATTTTGCCATGCCATGCCTCTTTAAACCGGACATGCATCATACTTGCTTGTGCATCATGCCATGTTTTATGTGATGGTTGTTTACCATGTTGTTTGTTTCTTTCGGGTGCTTTCTCTCGTTAGCTTCGGTTTCGTTCCGGAGTTGTGAGGATTCGTTCGACTTCGTCCGTTTGTCTTCTTCATGGACTCGTTCTTCTTCCTTGCGGGATTTCAGGCAAGATGATCATACCCTCAAAATCACTACTATCTTTGCTATGCCAGTTTGCTCGCTCTTTTGCTATGCCTATGCTACGATGCCTACCTTTTGCTTGCCAGCCTCCCAAATTGCCATGAACCCCTAACCTTTGACACCTTTCCTATGCAAACCGTTGTTTGGCTATGTTACCGCTTTGCTCAGCCCCTCTTATAGCGTTGTTAGTTGCAGGTGAAGATTGAAGTTTGTTCCTCGTTGGAACATGGAGATGTTGTTCCTTGTTGGAACATGTTTACTTGTTGGGATATCACAATATCTCTTATATTATTAATGCATCTATATATTTGGTAAAGGGTGGAAGGCTCGGCCTTATGCCTGGTGTTTTGTTCCACTCTTGCCGCCCTAGTTTCCGTCATACCGTGTTATGTTCCCGGATTTTATGCTCCTTACGCTGGTCGGGTGATTTATGGGACCCCCCGACAGTTCGCTTTGAATAAAACTTGTCCAAAGAAGGCCCAACATTGCCTTTTACCATTTGCCTCACATAGCCCTTTTTTCCCTTGGGTTTCGGAGCCCAAGGGTCATCTTTATTTACCCCCCGGCCGGTGCTCGTTGAGTGTTGGTCCAAACCGTCGCACGCCGGTGGCCACCAGGGCAACTCTGGGCTGGCCTACCGAAGTTTGGACAATCCGGTGTGCCACGAGAACGAGATATGTGCAGCTCCTATCAGGATTTGTCGGCACATTCGGGCGGCTTTGCTGGTCTTGTTTTACCATTGTCGAAATGTCTTGATGTACCGGGATACCGAATCTGATCGGAGTGTCTTGGGTGAAGGTCTATTCCTTCGTTGATCGCGAGAGCTTGTCATGGGCTAAGTTGGGACACCCCTGCAGGGTATTATCTTTCGAAAGCCGTGCCCGCGGTTATGTGGCAGATGGGAATTTGTTAATGTCCGGTTGTAGAAAACCTGAAGTTGACCTTAAATAAAATACATCAACCGTGTATGTAACCGTGATGGTCTCTTCTCGGCGGAGTCCGGGAAGTGAACACGGTGTTGGAGTTATGCTTGACGCAGGTTGTTATAGGATCACTTCTTGATCATACTTTTATCGACCGTGCTTTGCCTTCTCTTCTCGCTCTCATTTGCGTATGTTAGCCACCATATATGCTAGTCGCTTGCTGCAGTTCCACCTCATGCCTTTACCTTACCCATAAGCTTAAATAGTCTTGATCTCGCGGTGCGAGATTGTTTGAGTCCCCGTGGCTCACCAGATACTTCCAAAACCAGTTTGCGGTGCCTATGTTACCGAAAGGCGGTGACGCAACTAAGCTCAAGGAGGAGCTCGATGAAGATCTTGCCCTTTGTGTTGTTTCGCTCTAGTTGATCAAGAGTGGAGCCCAGTTGGGGTCGATCGGGGACTTTTGTCGATTTGGGGTTCTTCTTTTATTTTGGTTCCGTAGTCGGACCTTGATTGTATCTGGATGATGTAATGCTTTATTCATGTATTTGTGTGAAGTGGCGATTGTAAGCCAACTATGTATATTTTCCCCTTATGTACTACTTGGGTTGTGTGAAGATTACCTCACTTGCGACATTGCTTTCAATGCGGTTATGCCTCTAAGTCGTGCTTCGACACGTGGGAGATATAGCCGCATCGAGGGCGTTACAACTAAGTCATGCTATTCATGTGGAGAAGAAGGACACATCTCCCAAAATTGTCTGAATGGGGATCTAGTAGAATTCCCGATAGAGGAAGCAGAGTATGACCCACAGGAAATAGAAGCCCTGATTTGAACTGAAAAGTCCAGGAAGAGAAGTAGATTGGATTCCAGGAAGGACCTGAGCCATATCACCTGTTTCAGGTGCAAGGAGTCAGGGCACTACTTCTGCAGTTGCCCAAAAAGGAAGTCAAGGACCCAAGGAGGCTATGTAATCATGAGGAAACCTCGAGACCTGTCAGAAGTAATATGTTTCTTCTGTAATGAAGCAGGGCACTTTGCAAGAGGTTGTTCCAAGGAGAAGGAGGCTTGTGCTAAATAGTTGAGTTTGCAACAAAAGAAATATAGTAGTAGCAGTGGGAACAATTCTTTTATATTGAGGTGTTGAGTTGAGCCATGTAATGGAAATGCAGGAGATTGTAATAATTTGAGAATCAATAAAGTTAGCAGCGTTGGTACTAAATTGGATTGTATGAGTTGTTACTCTATGAAGAAAGATTTTGACCATTTCTGAGGATATGAGAAATATGGTCTATGGATGAGTTTGTACATTTTAAGGGTGGTAGTACCCTGTGAGGACCCTTGACCCCTGGAAAAGATAATGATATTCCATGAAGTGGACTTCGGACAAAATAAGTATGTGTTTTATCTCAGTAAGTGGGAATACCCCAAGAGTATGAAGGGATGAAGTACTATTTGATATAAAGGAGGTATAATGTTGGTAATATGGAGAAACTGTAACTCCATGATGAGTTTGTGTAATCACGTCTTAGTTTGGTACAAATAGAAGGAATGGAGACAATACCATTGGATGGATTTAAGAATGCTAGGAAGCTGGATGTTGGAATAATGATCAGTTGCCCCAATGATGAGTTCAAGGTTTACAAGTGATGAGTGAGCCCATAACCCACAGGCCCTAGGACCTGCCGAGAAGCAAGCACATTCTTGCTGAAGGAAAAACCCTGGAAGAGGATACGACATTGTCAATAGACGATCTTATAGGAGTAACGCAAAACCTGAGAGTTGTGAAGAAATGATAGATATTTTGTTTGGCTTGCAGAATAAATGGATTTATCCGAACTTTGTTTGTTGACAAGAGAAATTCTGCAATGCTTGTGAGGATGACTGAGTGTTAGAATGCGAGATTTGCTAAACCATATACAAGGTAATGATTTGGGTGCGGGATGGATTGATCACCATGCCGACTTACTCTTATTATTCATCTTGCTATGTGGGATGGTAAATCTGAGTGACTTACCTATAGTAGAGAGACGACGATCAAAACCTTGTTTAAACCTTAGAATGGTATGACAGTTTTTCCCTTGTAAAAGGCAGTTGTTGCCAATCGTAGGACATACGGTGAGGTTCAACCCAGACCCGTTTTCTGCAGGAAAACCATAAATTGTTGACCGCCATGAGATATCGATAGTTGTATAGTATTGGTGCCAGACCTGTCAGCAAAGAAGATCCAGTCTCGGAGGAACCTTACAAGATAAAAGGACATAAGGAAAAAGGTTATGCCACTATTGGAAGAGCCCAGAGGAGGAATTATCCTGAAGATTTAAGAAGATCGACACTGCCAACAATAAGGATGGAGTATATGAGTTTTTATGGAACCGTAACAATGTTTCTAAGGGTGGTAGCACCCCAGACCCCCTGTGACGATCGATGGATTTTGAGAAGACCACGAACCTAACCTAATTCATTCTAGCCTCTCCGAATCTCGAGGACGAGATTCATTTTAAGGGTGGTAGGTTTGTAACATCCCAAAATTCTAAATTTTGGAATGTTATATTAAATAGATTGTTTTGATTGCTTGTGTGATGTGCTGTGTGAAACTGAGTGAAATTTGAAACTTTTTGAAAGTTAAATGAGAGTGAATGAAATGACTTTCCCAAACTTTCACCTTGCATTTATGATCTCCATGAATTCAAATTCTTTTCATCACAAAACTTTAGAGAGAAGATGACATGACTTCTTCCATTTAAATAAATGAAAAGGGTTTTGAAAAGATTTGAATTTCATTTGGAAATATTTTTAAATTTAGAAACTTTAAGCAACTCAATGATTTTCATGAGAGAAGATAAAATGACTTCTTCAAAACATATGAAATATGAGTTGGGGGTTTAAAAGAACTCCAATTTAAAGTCCCTTTGAAAATTATTTTCAATTTGGACTTATTTGGGTTTTATTCAAATTATTTTTCTCCAAAAATAAAATGTTTGGAAATTAGGGTAAAATGATTCCCTACAGAAAAATGGAGACAAATAAATTTGAAATCATTTTGGTATTTTTAAAATGATTTTTATTGGATTTCAGTGCAACAGTAGCACTCTTTGCTTTGTTTGAATTTTTGTGGATTTTATTTGACGTTAGAAAAATGTTCAAGTTGTAGAAAATCTTTTTCTGAAAATTTTGACATATTATATGCCTAGGTTCTATTTTATTTTATTTCGCTTTATTTTATTTTTTTCGTTGTGTTTTAAAGAAGGAATTTCCCCCGCCACCCGAGCCGGCCAAGCCAGCCGCGCCTTCCCGCAGCCCACTTCCACCCCACGCGCGCCCGTAGCAGGCTGTGGCCCAGCCCACCTCACGGTCGTCTCCCTCCCCGAGCCGGAGTTCGACTGCCGCACGTCGTCGGACGCCGCCGTAGCCGTCGCGGACTCCTCCACCGCCTCGCCTTGCCCCTCCCGCAAGCCTCGCCAGCCCCCTCCTTTAAATACCGAGGCCCCGACCCTGTTTTCCCCTCAAGCCGCAGCCGCCGAAGCACAGCACACCCTCGTCGGAGTTGCAAACTCCGATGAGATCCGCTGCCGTCGCCCTCGACCCCCGCCTACGGCGCCATCGTCCTTGCCTCGTCGAGTCGCTCCTTACTGAGCCCTTCACCTCTCTCCTCGACGACCGGAGCCGCCACCCCAACCGGAGCCGAGCCGCCGCCACCGTCTTTCTCGTCGCCGGCGACCTCCATGCCGCGGTAACCGCCGCCTCTCCCCTCGTCTGTTAGATCGAAGATCAATGGCTCAGATTAGATCTAGGTTTGTTTTTTTTTCTCCAACCGTTTTCTTCTAATTTATGAATGTCCGCTCGATAAGCTCTGTAACGAACGGTTTCCGCCTGTATAAATCTGCCACGTGTCCAGGGAGCTATTTGAAGTTTTTTCCTTCACAGATTAGTCCCTGTTCTTATAACTCTCACAACTTTTACACCGTTTGTCCAAATCCAACAAAACCAATGCCTACTTCTTTGTTATGATCCCCTCTATCCAGATAACCAACTTAATCATATTTTTGAAAGTTTAAAATTTTAATTCAAACAGATTTGTATTTGAACTTCATTTAATCGTAATTTGAGTTCCGTAACTCCGATTTAGTTGATTCTTTTTGCAAATCGAAGCTCTTGACCTAAACTTTATGATAAGGCCAAATTCACTTAATTTTGGTACTGTTAGAAATTGTTTTCTGTTGCAAGAGTTATTTGCTTGGTTTTGAAGTTTTCTGAATTGTTTTCTTCGTTCTTTCCGATCTTTTGAGTGACTGCTTATGTGTGGTTACTATTGCTTGCTTACGATAGATTGAACGGAGTGTGACGAGTAGAAATATCAGGAATTCTAAGTGTGAAGGATCTTCATCAACAGTACAGGCAAGTAACACTTTGATCATACCTTTTTACTACCTAGTTTTATTGCATTAGATCAATCCTCAAACATTGCATGGTTAGGATCTGAATAACATGTGGGTTTTGGGAAGTAGATGATGAGGTAGAACCTATTGCCCTATTTAGTATCAAACCTTTGGGAGTTACTTTTACGTGATGCTTATATTGCTATATTATGCTTGTAGATGTGGTTTGGGTGAGTGTATCCATGATAGATGTGAGTATTGTTAATTAATGGTTAACTTAAGGTGGCTACTTAAATACACATCTCGGTGGATTGCTTGAGGCACCCTGGAGTACCTAGTGGTTGTCAGGGAACCTGGAGAATCCAGCATTGTCCTAGGATATCCCGGAGTACCCGTGTGATTATCCTTCGGTCCGCCACCCAGGCTCAAAGGGATCATAAGGTCATTCATGCTAGAAACTTCGGTGTGCAGCCACAAGCCAATATGGGCTCTGGCATAGTTGAGTAAGTTGTGTGAAGCTCTTGAAGAGGTAGACAAGCAGATGTAGTGGGTTGTAGGTGGTACTGTCTACCCAAATTAGAGAGATAATGTTTCTGAAAAACTGTGTCTCGGTCATCCGTTTCTCAAACACCATGTGATTTACCTCTGTTATAAATCCTCGAGTACTGTGTGTGTCAGCATACCAATCCAGGGATGACACTTAAGCACATAGACTTGACCATCTGAGGTCGGGTCGCTACAGTATGTGGAGCTCTTACATAGGTTGTCAAGTTTCAAGAGAATTCATTGTTTGAACCGTAACATGTGAATTGGTTGCTACTATAACATGAGAAGTTTTATAAGAAAGAATTGATGTTATGATGCTAGGAAAAGTGATTGAAATTGTCATTGATCAAACTTGTGCACTTTGCTAGCATTCACACTTCATAAATTATTTGTTTTATCATTTACCTACTCGAGGACGAGTAGGAATTAAGCTTGGGGATGTTGATACATCTGCAACGTATTTATAATTTATGAAGTATTCATGCTAATATATTATCATTCTTGGATGTTTTACAATCATTTTATAGCAAACTTTATATCATTTTTGGGACTAACCTATTGACCCAGTGCCTAGTGCCAGTTGCTGTTTTTTGCTTGTTTTTTACATCGCAGGAAATCAATATCAAACGGAGTCCAAACATTGCGTAACTTTTTTGGAGATTTTTTATGGACCAAAAGAGCACCAGTGGGCCAAAGAAGCACCTGGGGGTTCCCCGAGGGGGCACAACCCACCAGGGCGCGCCTGGGGGCCCAAGCACGCCCAGGTGGGTTGTGCCCACCTCGGTGTGCATCCCGCACCCCATCGTTACCCTATAAATGCCCAAATATTCCAAAACCCTTCAAGGTAGCCCTAGATCGGAAGTTCCGCCGCCGCAAGGCCTCTGTATTCACGAGATCCAATCTAGACCCTGTTCCGGCACCCTGCCGGAGGGGGGAATCATCACCGGTGGCCATCTTCATCATCCCAGTGGCCACCACGATGAGGAGGGAATAGTCCACCCTCGGGGCTGAGGGTTTGTACTGGTAGCTATGTGTTTAATCTCTCTCTGTCTCTCGTGATCTTGAGATGTCACGATCTTGATGTATCGCAGGCTTTGTTAATCTAGATGGATCATATGATGTTCCTCCCCTCTCTACTCTTGTTGTGATGAATTGAGTCTTTACCCTTTGAAGTTTTGTCTTGTCGGATTGAATGTTCAAATCTGAAAACACGTGATGTATGTCTTGCCGTGTGAATACTCGAGGTGAAAATGGAGTATCATATTGATTTACTTGATATATGTTATGGCACTCAACTTGCGGATTCCCGCGGTGACATTGGAGTAATCTAAGCATAGGGGTTGATGCACGTTTTTATTATCTTCTCTCCGATAGAACTTTGGGGTCCCCTTGTAGTTCTTTGTGTTGGATTGAGCATTATGAATCTGAAATTGTTTGATACATTTCTTTTAATTAACTCACGGGTACTCGCGGTGACATTGGGGTATCTAGGTGACATTAGAGTTGGTTGATATGTGTCATATGGTGTTGTTTTAGTACGAACTCTTGATTAGATCGACCGGAAAGAATAGCTTGTTGTTATTTTAGTACGAACTCTAGGATAGATCGATTGGAAAGAATAACTTTGAGGTGGTTTCGTACCCTACAAACAATTTCTATCTTTTGTTCTCCGCTAATAGGAACTCGGGAGTGATTCTTTGTTGCATGTTGAGGGATAGTCATATGATCCAACTATGTTATCATTGTTGAGAGATTGCACTAGTGAAAGTATGCACCCTAGGCCTCATTTTCCATCATTGCAATACCGTTTGTGCTCCGTTTTACTATTTACTACCTTGCTGTTTTTTATTGTTTGCACTACAAAAACTCATATCTACTATCCATACTACACTTTTATCATCATCTCTTCGCCAAACTAGTGGACCTATACAATTTTCCATTGTATTGTGTGTGTTGGGGACACAAGAGATTTCTTGTATTTAATTGCAGGGTTGCTTGAGAGAGACTATCTTCATCCTACGCCTCCCACGGATTGATAAACCTTAGGTCATCCACTTGAGGGAAAATTGCTACTGTCCTACAAAATTCTGCGCTTGGAGGCCCAACACGTGTCTACAAGAATAAAGTTGCATAGTAGACATCAAATTGCAACTTACCAACTTTACGTTGGAGTCATGCAGTTTTACACGGTCATGACCAAACTACATAATATTATTCCTCATATGTAGTAATTCCGTTGCATACTGATATCACCACCCCGACATACATCATTGGCCCCTCAACGTATATTTGGGATCTACGTGAGGAATAACTGTATTCCGTCAATACCTCAAGCCCCTCACATGGGGAGTTATTCAAGTCCAGTATGCTGATTTAGTGAGGAACATTTCCAGACATTAGGGGGAGATTTCAAGTACAATTAAGAATGCCAGGAAATTAGTGGATTTTCAACACATTTTTGCCTCAAATCCACGTACTCAAAGATCTGAACCATGCATTCATAAGATTTACAACGCATTGCAAATAACCTGCCATATCCATTTACTGACTATAACAGTGTCACACAATCCTGCAAAAAATGCCTGAAAGAGTGAAGGTACCAACAAAATCCACTCCACTCCCCGTTCGAAGCAACAGGGAGAGATGTATGGCAAAAGTACATTAGGATTTAGCTTCTCGCAAGCAAGGATATTGAGGCCTCTTAATCAATAATGCAAGTTAACTTCACGTTGATTGACACCTAATGAGTAGTATACACCCAGTGGAAGGGAAACTCCACTAACCCAGTTCATAGTGCACACAATGAACGGGGCATCGGAATACCCGACTCAACTGCATTGGGAAATCGTGGGCAGTCACCATGGGCAAGGATATTTCCATCAACTATATATACATATATAGATTCTGGAGAAACATATAACTGGAAGTCTACAATTTTCAACATACATTTCTCAACTAGATTACATAAACCTTTCAAATGATTCAGATCCAAAGACCATGGCCATGGCAAAGTGTGATCAACACTCGGACAGAACTCAAGAAAAGGGTATAATCTAGGTAGAAATAATCTTGCTCAATAAAGGGAAGGTATTCACATAAGCAATACCTACATTGGTTTTCTTCTGGAAACAGAATGAGAACAACGAGGTGGTGAAACATAGGGCAAGTATTGTAGTGATACATCTCCAATGTATCTATAATTTTTGATTGTTCCATGCTATTATATTATCATTCTTGGATGTTTTACAATCATTTTATAGTCATTTTATATCATTTTTGGTACTAACCTATTCACATAGTGCCCAGTGCTAGTTGTTGTTTTCTGCATGTTTTTTACGTCGCAGGAAATCAATATCAACGGAGTCCAAAGGCAGCGAAACTTCTTGAGGATTTTTTTGGGCCATAAGACATCCAGTGGGCCAAGGAATCACCTGGGGGGGGTGCCTCGAGGGGAGCAGCACCCACCAGGGCGCGCTAGGAGGCCCAGGCGCGCCCTGGTGGGTTGTGCCCACCTTGGGTGCCCCCTGAACCGCCTCTTTCCTCTATAAATACCCCAATATTCCAGAAACCCTAGTGGAGTCAACGAAAATCAATTACAGCCGCCGCCGAGTCCAGAACCACCAGATCCAATCTAGACACCATCATAGAGGGGTTCACCACTTCCATTGGTGCCTCTCTAATGATGCGTGAGTAGTTCTTTGTAGACCTACGGGTCCGTAGTTAGTAGCTAGATGGTGATGCGGAGCATCTGACGATCATCCCCATGTACACTATGACTACTCTCCAAGCCCGAAGTGGACATACGACGAGACCTCAAACATACGCCATTGGACACAAGGTGAACCCGCTCCTAAATGCTTCTCCTTTCCGTTCATGCGAGACATGGTTGCTACCTAATGCAAGGACACTACACATGCCTAGGTACCAAGGAGACCCTCTCGGAGATGCTCGGTATGATGGACGAGTCCCCAAGTACAAGGATGAAGGAGCATGACGAGAGGAACCGGAGAAAGGCTACAGGACGCGGACATCCGGCCCTGGCCCGGACATCCGGCCCCTGAAGATGTCAACAACAGCGACAGCCCAATAACCGAAGTGCTACAGGGCCCGGAAATCTGGTCAGGCCCCGGACATCCGGCCCCTCCCGCAAGCCCGGACATCCGGCGCCCCGTCACAGAACGTCCAGAAGCTGGACCTCGCCAGCCCGGACATCTGGCCCCAACACCAGGATATCCGGCGTCTCGGGAAAGCCCGGACATCTGGCCCGTCACTCGGACATCCGGCCCCTCCTGCCTACGTGCAGTGTATCCGGGCCAAAAGCCCATGTACCCCTTCGCCCCTTAGACTATATATACTCCCTCTCCACCTACGTTTTAGGGTAGCGTTGATTTAGCTCATTTGTGAGATAGATCCTCGCTCATCCATCCAGATCTACTCCTTGTGAGGGACCGACGCCTCTTCGGAGAAGATCCACCTGGATTCAAGACCTCCATCCAGAGAAGACCATCATTAAGACCTCCTCACAGAGAAGAACTGGTTACCCATTGTATCGTCTCTTGTTGGATTTGGATCTTGTACGTCTCGTGTTTCGATGATCTAGCACATGTGTTACTTTGTTCTTGATGGTTGAGTGTTCTCTCGTGTTTTTCTCTCGTTCCCCTCCTCGTGTTCTTCGTGTTCCTCATAGGGATCCGCTCCAAACGTGAAAGATCGGCCTCTAGGGTTCTAGCCTACATCATCTTGGTATCATGAGCCACATTGATCACGTTTTTGGAGCCCCTACCCCGTGTATTCTAGTTTGATTTTGTTGATTTCGTCCTAAATCCGAAAATCCCCACTGTCGGTGTCAAAACCGGCGGATCTCGGGTAGGGGGTCCCGAACTGTGCGTCTAGGCGGATGGTAACAAGAGACGAGGGACACAATGTTTTTACCCAGGTTCGGGCCCTCTCGATGGAGGTAAAACCCTCGCCCCGCTTGATTAATATTGATGATATGGGTAGTACAAGAGTAGATCTACCACGAGATCAAGGAGGCTAAACCCTAGAAGCTAGCCTATGGTATGATTGTTGAGATGTATGTTCGCCCTAGGACTAAGGCCCTCCGGTTTATATGGACACCGGAGAGGCTAGGGTTACAGAGTCGGTTACAATGGTAGGAGATCTACGATCCAGATTGCCAAGCTTGCCTTCCACGCCAAGGAAAGTACCTTCCGGACACGAGCCGAGTCTTCAATCTTCTATCTTCGTAGTCCGGGAGTCCAGCGGATATTGATAGTCCGGCTGTCCGACACCCCTAGTCCAGACTCCTCAAGAGTCCCCGAACTAGGCTTCAATGACGATAAGTCCAGCGTGCTTGTAGTCTTCGGCGTTGCAAGGCGGGTTCTCCCTTCAAATCCCATGTACCTGCCGAATAGTGTCCGGCTTCATCTTGAATACTGTGCCCCTCGGCTTCTACGCCAAATTATGGCCCTCTTCCACGCGTCGCACGAATGCGAAAAGCCAGGGTGCCTTTTACATTTTACCCCCTAATTGTGCGGGTCGTCCGCCTATAAAAGAGGCAGAAATCCAGATCCAAACCGCACCGTCCTCCTCCCGCGTATACTCCATCGAAGCGCCTCTGACCTCGAAATCCATTCCACCATGGATCGTCAACGCGGCTCTTCCTCACGCGCTCGTAGCCCATCGCCAGGGAATTGGAGGAGGTGCTCTATTTCGCACAATGAGCTAGTGAAGCTTCAAATGGAGGGATTTCTTCCTCCGGCCTTCATGGTTCCAGTCCGAGCCGGACTGGTTACTTATCAAGGTGGGAGGCAGGTGGAGGACACCCCAAGCCCCAAAAAGGGGGGCGAGTGTGTTTCGTCCCCTATCTGATAAGGGGGCTCGGATTTCCAATACATCTGTTCCCCCGCGGGCTCCTGAAGTTCTACGGACTCCAGCTCCACCACCTCACGCCCGCCTCAGGCTTGCATATCGCGGCTACGAGCTCTTTTGAGCTATTCCTCGCGCATCGAGCCCCATTTCGCATTGTGGAAGAGGCTGTTTTGCCTCGCACCCGCTCTCACCAGGGGTCCATATATCAAGTGGGCGGCGCCAAATATGGCGATCGCCGGACCGGATACCTATCCGCACCCCAAGAAGGCGTCCAAGATCGGCCCTCGAGTGGTTTTATATAGTAGACGCCCGCTGCTCGACCCAGTCCGGATCGGCCTCCGGAGTTTGATGCTGCTCCCTTGAAGAAACGCCTCACCGGCGCCCATGAGCCCTCGCTTGGAGGAAGACAAGAGCGCCCATTACTTGATGGGCCGGATAAGATTAATGGCTCATTCCGCTTGACCATGATTGGAGTCATGGCGACGCAGCATCAAGCGGGGTGCAGCCGCTGCAATACAGAGGCCACCCCATGTGGGATTTCAACGGGAAGACGATGCTACCGGCACAGCCAAGAAGGGCTGGATTCACCGAGGATCCGTGAAGATCCCGTCCGTCTGCATAAGGGGAGAAGGAGGACTTCCTTCGCCTCAACCCTTTGGATGGGTTTTCCATGATCAACCCTAGAGGATGGGTGTTTAACACCTCAAGGGTTCTACCCGTGCTTTCAAGTTTAAGCTTCTTACATTATGTCTTCGCGCAGATCTACGCCGGACTGTGGAGGACATGATGAGTCCTGCCCACAACCCGAGGACCTGAAGGATCCTCGGTCCGCCTCCAAGAGGACCCGGACATCGAGGTGGAGCTGATCAAGGGTGTATCACCAGCTCAAGATTGATAATGCTTTGGTCGCCATTACGGCGACTACCCCGGCTAAGTTCGCTTCCTGTGACCACGCATCAAGTCCGGACACCATTATCTTATCCTTGCCTATTTTTGACCTTCGCGAACGATGGTATTTTGCGGGAGCGCCATTACGGCAGAAGTCGAGCTCGCAGCCGCCGACCTCTGAGGTCATCCGAACTAGCAGGAGAAAAGGAGCGCCGCGGGCGTAAACGCCGCCGCAAAGGTATAGCTCATGTTTGATCTTTTCGAGCAACGCCCGAGGAAACGCCTAAGTGCTCATGATCTTTATAGGAGAAAAGCGCCACGGATCATGCGAGCATGTGAATTGCCGACCCGACCAACACCAGCCAGCTCCAACGCCTGGATGGAGGGGAGGCAAGCGCAAGACGCGAACCGGATCCTGCTCCAACGGAGGATACCGGCAGACTGTCCGCCACCAAGTCTGAGGTGGAGAGCGCTATGAATCATAGGCGCCACGACAAGTGTTTCAAGAAGCGTGCTTTTCCCCTGAGGCATTGGATGCCTTTAACGCAGGGGACGCGCATCTCCGTGCTGCTCAAAATGGTTTTACCAGAGCGACGGAGCAGTATGTTAAAGACATACGGGTAAGGGAATTTTAATGGTTGTATACACCAGTAGCCCCCGAGACTTAAATTAGTTATGCTAACTGATTTACGGATCATTTGAAATTTGAGGCTCTTAACGAGAAGAATGCCCAGCTGTCTCGGGAGCTGCAAGATTGCAAGGCCCAACTTGAGGTCAAGATTTGCGCCAGCAGGAGGAGACGGAAAGACCCTCCCGAAACACATTTGTATAAATTAATATAAGCGCTGTAAGGCGTGCGCGAAGTCTAATAATGACATTGCAGTGCCACGGACAAGATCCGGACAGTAAGATTGCCGCGCCACTAAAGGTCGGCGAGAGTGTGCTGAATAGGGTTCAGCAGAAAGGAACAAGCTCCAAGATGCCAACGCCAAGCTCGGAGAAGAGCTGAAAGGCGACAGCCGAGCCGTCCGCTCCGGCAAGGAGAATCAACGGCTTGTCATGCGGCATATATAGTAAGTGCTTGAGCGAACTCTTTAAGAAAGAAGAGTTCGCGAGGAAGCAATTTGACATAATATGTCTTGTAGGTATACTCACGGGTCGCCCCGCAGAGGAGATGCCCAGATCGATGGGTGATCAACTTCCGAACTGTTGCAGCTACTCGAACGAAGTTCGGCAGTAATGAGTGGCGCCAGACAGGCTTTATGGCCATCCTCACCCCGCCCGAGGGCCTCGGGAGCTTGCAGAGAAGCTGCAGGAGTACGGCAGCGCTTGCTTGTGGAAGATTTCGCTTGCCGTCAAGGTGCCGTGGAGGCTTGGGCCATGGTGAAGACGCTGTACAAGAAGGCGGATCCCAACCATATGGCCAAGTTGGACCGGTGGGGCCCGGTGGAAAGGAGATCCCTGTGAGTTTAGTGTACAGCCAGGTAGAACTGGCTGCTAAGTTTTCCCAACGGGACTGTAAACTAGACAGCCTGTTAGACGGGATTGAGGAGGAATACAATCAATAAATTTGACAATGTATGTTATCCTTTGAAATGACATGTGAAATGCCTTCTAGCCGGATTGTAGATCGTTTGTCTTTGCCGACCTTTTCGCTTCGACCTCGGGACCCTAGAGTCCGGAGTGTGTCCGAATACCTTTTTGGTTAAGAAACAACCGTGGTATGCATGGAGACCAAAGCGAGGGGTCATTAGTGCTTTATCGCATAAGTGCCCAACTAGTTATGTTATATTACATGGTTAGTAAGAAACATCTTCCAGGAGAATAGTTCCGTTAAGGGTTCTTTTATTTGGGAGGCATGCCCTAAAGTGCATTGCCGGACTGCAAAGAAAGATAAGACATCCGGGGCAGATGGAAAAATAGGTAAAAGTCATCTTTAAATCACCAACCGAATATTCCCTTAAGAACGCTTAGCTTTCGGCTTCACCCACCGAGGTACACATCCGCTGACCCGGCAAGAATAATCGCAGAGGTGCTCCCTTTACCTCCTAGCCGAACAATCGGGAACGTAGGGGTAAGCACAGGAGCCAGGCAACCAAGCTTGGCCAAAACTTAAGTCATATCGATGCATATAATGGCGAGTAAAAGGTACATGTGGAAGCTTGACACATGTGTTGGGTATGAGACCCGTATAATTAAGCTTCTATAAAAGAAGCCCCCAGGAATAATTAGTGCGGATGGCACATCATGCATATGCAAAGAATGCAAAAATAGGCCCCGAAGGGCTTTTAAGTTGAAAGGATAAAAAGAGAAACAAAAGACAGCCGAAATATAAAAGGTTGGACGGGGGAAGGGGACGAACTCTTAGTCCGGCGCTAGGCATAGAATCGTCGGAGTCGGGCTGCGTTCCATGGGTTCGGCTCGAGTCGGTTGTCCGACGCATTTCTTAGACGGTATGCTCCGCCGGTTAGTACTTGATCAATAATGAAGGGGCCTTCCCATCTGGGCTTGAGCTTGTCCTTTTTCTTGTCCGCAGCGAGAACTAATTCGCCAATGTTGTAAGTCTTGGCCCGTATTCTCTTTTGATATCTTCGGCCTGTTGCTGATAGAATGCGGAACGAGCCTTCGCGACGTCACGTTCTTCCTCCAATGTGTCCAAGCTGTCCTGCCGATCTAGCTCGGCCTCTCTTTCCTCATACATGCGCACTCGAGGTGAGTCATGAATAATGTCGCAGGGCAAGACTGCCTCTGCGCCGTATACCATAAAAAATGGTGTGAATCCGGTAGTGCGGTTAGGCGTTGTCCGCAGCCCCCAGAGTACGGAGTCGAGCTCCTTGGCCCATTGGGTGTCGGATTTAGTGAGTGACCTCACTAGTCTGGGTTTGATGCCGCTCATGATTAGACCATTTGCTCTTTCCACTTGACCGTTGGTTTGAGGGTGATAGACTGACGCATAGTCGAGCTTGATGCCCATATTTTTGCACCATGACTTAACCTCATCGGCCGTGAAGTTCGTGCCGTTGTCGGTGATGATGTTGTGGGGACTCAGAGCGTGTACCACCTCGATATAAAGTCTATCACTGGTCCGGACTCTGCCGCTTTTGACCGGTTTGGCCTCTGTCCATTTGGTGAACTTGTCCACCATGACCAATAGGTACTTTTTCTTGTGGGCTCCCCCTTTAAGGGGTCCAACCATGTCAAGCCCCTGACCGCAAACGGCCGTGTAATGGGTATGGTTTTGAGGGGTGGGTGGCATATGGCTCGATTAGCAAAGAGTCGACAACCAACGATCGCCGACCAAGTCCTGCATCCGCTCGAGCCGCCGGCCAATAAAATCTCAGACGGAATGCCTTTCCTACCAGGGCCCGGCTGCTGCGTGGTGTCCGCCTAGTTCGGCATGGATTTCAGCCAGAGGTTTCGCCTTCTTCTTCGGAGATACACCTTTGAAGGACTCCGTAGTACTTTTCTTATAAAGTTCTCCTCATGGACCTTGTAGGCCTTCGATCGCCGGACTATGCAATGGGCCTCATTTTGGTCTTCGGAAGTTCCCGCCTAAGTAAGTAGGCTAGGAAAGATTCTGTCCATGCGGCGACATCGCCATTATGTCGTGGGCGGAGGTGTTATGTCATCTGCCAATCACCGATTGGTGCGGTTTTCTCGGTTTGTCGCTGCCGATCCTCTTCCCATAGTACGGATGGCTTGAAAAGCCGCCCAGAAGATATTTGAGGGACAGATCACGTTTCGCACCGATCGCGCGTAACGCCGGCCGCTTGGTTATTATCTCGGGCTATGTGATGGAATTCGAGTCCTTCAAACCGAGCTTACATTTTTAGGACAGCGTTACGGTATGCTGCCATTTTTGGATCCTTGGCGTCGAAGTCTCCGTTTATTTGGGATATTGCAAGGTTTGAGTCCCCACGCACCTCTAGGCGTTGAATGCCCATGGAGACCGCCATCCGGAGACCATGTAGTAGGGCCTCGTATTCGGCTGAATTTTTGGAGTACGTGTACATTATTTGAAGTACATATCGGATCAGATCTCCGTGGGGACGCCAAGACGACGCCACCCGATCCGCCAACATTTTGGAACCGCTGAAGTGCATAGTCCAATTGAGTATGCGCCGCATTTTTAGGGAGTTCGCTTCATCCATTCGGCGACGAAGTCAGCCAAAACTTGTGACTTTATAGCTCGTCGAGGTTTTTAAGTGATATCGAATGGTAAGAGCTCGATGGCCCATTTTGCTATCCTGCCCGTTGCGTCGTCGTTGTTTATAATGTCATTGAGTGGTACTTCGGAAGCCACTGTTATCGAGCACTCTTGAAAGTAGTGCCGAAGCTTTCGAGACGCCATGAACACCGCGTATGCTATCTTTTGATAGTGCGGGTAGCGGGATTTGCAGGGGGTTAACACAGTTGATACATAATACACTGGTTTTTCAAGAGGGAATTTATGCCCTTCTGTCGCTCGTTCGATGACGACGACTGCGCTTACAACTTAATGTGTTGCTGCGATGTATAACAACATCGGTTCGCCCAGAGTGGGCGCAGCCAGGACCGGATTTGTTGCCAATGTGGCCTTTATTTCTTCGAGTCCGGCGGTGGCGCATCCGCCCACTGGTGTTCGTGCGCCTTAGGAGGCGATAAAGGGGCAACGCCTTCTCTCCTAAACGGGAGATAAAACGGCTTAAAGCTGCCACGCATCCTGTTAATTTTTGTATTTGCTTGAGGTCCTTTGGAATATCCAACTATGACAGAGCCCGGATTTTGGCCGGATTTGCTTCAATTCCTCTACCGGATACGATGAAGCCCAGCAGCTTTCCGGCTGGTACGCCGAAAACGCATTTTTCCGGATTCAGCTTGATGTCATATGCTCTGAGGTTGTCGAATGTGAGCCTCAAATCGTCTACTAAAGTTTCGACATGTTTTGTTTTGACGACTACGTCGTCTACGTATGCCTCGACTGTTTTACCGATCTGGGTGGCCAGACACGTTTGAATCATGCCCTGATATGTTGCACCGGCGTTTTTGAGTCCGAAGGGCATCGTGTTGAAGCAGAATGGTCCGTATGGAGTGATAAATGCTCTTGTGGCTTGATCTGCTTCCACCATCTTAATTCGATGATAGCCAGAGTATGCGTCCAGGAAGCACAACGAATCGTGCCCTGCTGTGGCATCGATAATTTGATCGATGCGGGGGAGAGGGAAGGGATCCTTTGGGCAGGCTTTATTGAGGTCTTTAAAATCGACGCAAAGGCGCCAGGATTTATCCTTCTTTGGTACCATCACCAAATTTGCTAGCCAGTCCGGATGTTTGATATCTCTAATGAATCCGGCTTCCAATAGCTTGGCTAGCTCTTCTCCCATTGCCTGTCTTTTGGGCTCAGAAAAGCGTCGAAGAGCCTGTTTTACTGGCTTAAATCCTTTTAGGATGTTTAGGCTATGTTCTGCCAACCTGCGAGGGATTCTGGGCATGTCCGAGGGATGCCAGGCGAATATATCCCAATTTTCCCGAAGGAATTCGCGCAGTGCGGCGTCAACTTCGGGGTTCAACTGTGCCCCGATGGAGGCCGTCTTTTTTGGGTCCGTTCGGTGGACCTGGAATTTTATTATCTCATCTGCTGGTTTAAGGAGGTGGACTTGGATCTTTTATCGAGTATCACATCGTCCCTGTTCACCGTAGAGCACAGCGCGGTGAGTTCCTCTGCCGCTAAGGCTTCGGATAGTGCCTCGAGGGCTATGTCCGGATCACTAACGAGAGTGATTATTCCGCTGGGCCCAGGCATTTTGAGCTTCATGTACCCGTAATGTGGTATTGCTTGAAAAATTGTTAATGCCTCTCGCCCCAATATGGCGTGATAGCCATCGCTGAACGGGCCACCGAACGTGACTTCTTCAGATCAGTAATTGTCCGGAGAGCCAATACCACATCGAGTGTGATTTTTCCGGTGCAGCGCTTCCTGCTAGGGATTATTCCTCTAAAGGTTGTGCTTTCGCTCAATACGGCTCCAATCGATTTCCATTTTCCGCAGAGTTTCCTCGAATGAGGTTTAGTCCGCCGCCATCCATGAGGACTTTTGTCATCGAAAGCCGCCCACTATGGGACTAAGTACCAGGGGGGGCTCGATTGTTCAAACGTGGGCTCGTCGCCGGCGTTGAAGGTAATAGCTGTGTCACCCATGGATTTGCTATTGCTACTTGGTAGACTTCAAGAAGTTCGCGGATTGTTCGTTTTCGCATATTATTTGATGCGAAAGTCTCAAGACTAACGATACTGTGGCCGGTATTGTTGGAGTGGTTTCCGAGCTAGAAGCTCTTCGCCACTTTTGGCCACTGCCGTAATATCCAACATGCTCGGTTGTTATGTGTTGGGACGGCTCCTCTGTACTATGAAGTTTACAGGTCCATCGAGCCATCCCCGAAAGACGTTCTCGCTTCCCTTGTTGGGTTTTTTGTTTTTGCATCCGGGGCCTGATTGTAAGGCGCCTTTTATCATGGATCGGGTTTGGGGCGGATTATCCCAAAATTGATTTTCGGTTTTCCGAAACTTCCATCGCACAAGATTTTTTCAGATAATGGATGCCGATCGGTGAAGCATGTAATTTTGCGACGATCTATGGCGCTTAATATTCCTTGTCCATGCAGTTATTACGTAAGATTGATATTGTGTTTTCCTCTCGGCAGTCCTTTATCCCGCCCATAACCAGAGGAATCGCCCAGATGGCGTATCGCTTTTTTGAGGCTCTTGCCAATTAGAGATAGATCGCATATGTCCGGGCGGGCGGTGGAACAAAATCCGGATCCTGCCCATCTTGAGGCTCAGAGGCCAAGGAGTTTCCGAATTGAAGCTTGGTTTGTCGGGCGCAATCCAGAAGTCCGGGCGGCGATGATTTTAAGTTCCATGCTCGATTGACGTCCGCCCTCCGCGGATCCGCATGGAGGGTTCAGAATCCGGACATGAATTGTCTTCAACGCTGGCAAAGAGTTGCCAGATTGTTCCTCCACCACGTAGACGTGGGGGTGGCCCGGGAGAGTTGATCTCTCGATCGGTTTTAAGCCCAACTGATGTGGTCCGTAGCGACTCCCGAGCGGCGATGCGATCCAAGAGCTCGCTAACGAGCGAGAGCTCGATTGGATCTAACTGTTCGGCAGCTTTAGGGCTGACGCGAAGATTGCTTGCGACGACTTGAGAAGTCATTGCCGAAGCAGCGGCCGGACAGGCAGTCATGAGAAAACCACCAAGCCGAATAGTTTGGCCGGCGGCCAAGGCCCCTCCGGCGAAGACGCCGTCTTTGAAGACGGGTGGGGGCATCCGCTCTATCAGCGACGACACAGAGGAACTCTCAATGAAAGCACCAATGTCGGTGTCAAACCGCGGATCTCGGGTGGGGGTCCCGAATCAAGCCTAGGCGGATGGTAACAAGAGACGAGGACACAATGTTTTTACCTGTGTTCGGCCCTCTCGATGGAGGTAAAACCCTACGCCCCGCTTGATTAATATTGATGATATGGGTAGTACAAGAGTAGATCTACCACGAGATCAAGGAGGCTAAACCCTAGAAGCTAGCCTATGGTATAATTGTTGAGATGTATGTTCGTCCTAAGGACTAAGGCCCTCCGGTTTATATAGACACCGGAGAGGCTAGGGTTACACAGAGTTGGTTACAATGGTAGGAGATCTACGTATCCGTATTGCCAAGCTTGCCTTCCACGCCAAGGAAAGTACCTTCCGGACACGAGCCGGAGTCTTCAATCTTCTATCTTCGTAGTCTGGGAGTCGGCGGATATTGATAGTCCGGCTGTCCGGACACCCCCTAGTCCAGGACTCCCTCACCCACCAAAAATAGCCCCAATTTTTTTGTGATTTGTTGGTTTGATGATGTTTTGTTCATTTTTATCCATGGATTTTCTTAGTTTCAAGTGGATCTAGCATCTCCCTAAGTTTCCCCACCTTCCATCCACGAAACCTCTCCAATTTTGCTCCCGAAATCATCAATTTCTGCCCCAAAATTGAGTTCCTTGAGTTCATCCTCGGATTTGGAGCACGGACATCCGGCCCGACCCCGGACATCCAGCCATTAGCCCGGACATCCGGCTCCTGGAGCGCAATTTCGCACCCGGTTCTGGACATCAGGTCCCGGAAATCCGGCTGTCGGTGTCCAAACCGGCGGATCTCGGGTAGAGGGTCCCGAACTGTGCGTCTAGGCGGATGGTAACAAGAGACGAGGGACACAATGTTTTTACCCATGTTCGGGCCCTCTCGATGGAGGTATAACCCACGCCCCGCTTGATTAATATTGATGATATGGGTAGTACAAGAGTAGATCTACCACGAGATCAAGGAGGCTAAACCCTAGAAGCTAGCCTATGGTATGATTGTTGAGATGTATCTTCGCCCTAGGACTAAGGCCCTCCGGTTTATATAGACACCGGAGAGGCTAGGGTTACACAGTAGTCGATTACAATGGTAGGAGATCTACGATCCGATTGCTGCTTGCCTTCCACGCCAAGGAAAGTACCTTCCTGACACGAGCCGAGTCTTCAATCTTCTATCTTCGTAGTCCGGGAGTCCGCGGATATTGATAGTCCAGCTGTCCGACACCCCTAGTCCAGACTCCTCAAGAGCCCTCGAACCAGTCTTCAATGACGATAAGTCCGGCGTGCATAATGTTCGCATTGCAAGGCGGGTTCCTCCTTGAATAATCCGGAGAAGATAATGAACACCAGATAGTGTCCGCTCGCAAAATAAATTCCACATTCCATCATAGAGAGAATAAAATATACACTTAGCTCAATCTGCGACGATTATGCGGCATGACATCACACCGAGCCAAGCCCTCGCTTGAATCGCTTTTTACTATTCCACCTCAAAGACGCTTAGCGGCGCGGTTTCTTGGCACGCCTTGTCGAAGCAGTAGATCGTGTTCCCTTATTCCGGATCCTCATCAATACGCAGGTGGGTAACCCAACCGCTCCTGCCGCCATACCTCCTCTATCGAGGGGAATCTCAACGGTCACGAAGACGGCCCTTGGTATTTCTTCCCTTTATAAGGGACCAAGGCCTGTCCCGGTTCTTTAATCTCGATCAAATCTTACCTTCGCTCCCAGCCCAACACCCGAGCTTCAGATTCGAGCGCCGGATCCTCAACCATGTCCGCCCGACCTCCGGGTCAGATGCCCTCCTCCGCCACGGAGGAGGACATATTGAAGCTGCGTGAGGCCAAGCACTGCCCACGAGGTTTCAAGATAGCTGCCTGCCCAAGGGCAGGTCAGCAGCCAGCCCCCGAGCCCGTGAATACGCTGCCAGATCCCACCTCCGCCGGGTTTAGGCTTCCGATGGATCCTTCGTGAGAGGGCTCCTGTTCTACTACGGGCTGGACTTCCATGACTTGGCTCCGAGTCTATCCTCCAAATCTCCGTGATTCGTCATTGTCTCAGAAGCCTTCCTCCGCGTCATCCCCACTTCGCCTATGGTCAAGACCTTCAAAGTGGAGCCAAGATGATTGGGGGCGCTCAGCGGAGTGCGGGGGGCACCATAAGCAAGAAGGTCGATGCCCCATGGCTCAAGGTTCCTTCCAAGAGGAACTTGGATTGTGGCAGCAGGAGTGGTTTTACATCATTGCTCCAAGGGCAGAAGCAAAGCCGCCGCCTCATTCCGCCGGGACCTCCACGCCAACCGATGTCGTGGGTCAACCAAGGGCTCAATTGGGGTCGTCCAAGACGTGCCCTCACCGCAGGGCCGGATTCGAGATCTCCAAGCGAGGGAGATCGACCTGGTCAAGGTGATGCGTGTCATGCTAATCAGCACCTCCCGCCTGCAAACGCCGCCCTCTCCGCTTATGGGAGTTCAACTGAGGGACCTCGAATTCTCCAACACTTCATGGGTGCGACGCCTGTGGAGATGTACAAGCTGTTCTTCGACCGCAGTGGCGGTCCGGATTCGCCGAGGACGCAGGTCTAAGCCGCGATCGCCTGGATACTCGTAGATAGCTCGAGTCCGGACATTCTATTTATATGCCCTTCAAAAGTTTGCCTCCCCGACCCTTTGTTCTTTACAGAATGGGTGGCGCGATCAAGGCTGATAAGGTGTCCGCCCTCCCGTAAACCGTGACCGAGCCCGTGGCTGGTCGAATGTTGGAGGTTGCGCCACGTATAAGGCAGCGGGAAGATAGAGGAGCTAATATTCCGCCTAAAGGGGTGATCAAGAGGAGGGAACCAAGAACCCTCCTTCAGAGGGAGAAGAGGACCGCCCAAGATCTGGAGGTCAAAGCCCCTAAGCGTGGAAGAAATCTCACTGGTCCGCGTCCGAGAGAATCCGGACGCACAATCATCGCCAAGGACCAGCCCTCCAATGAGCCGTGAGTATGAAAGAGAGATTTAATCAATAAGGAAATACCTTCATTTGTGCTTCCGTAGGTAACCGAAGTATTTATATCGCAGTTCGGATCTGCAGCCTTCTCAGACGAGTTCATCTTCGGGGGACCTTCTTCCGGAGATGATGGAGAGCGATACGCCTCCATCCGCGGCGCCGCCAGATGAGGCAAAGTAACCCAAGTGTCGCCACGAGGGCGCCCCGAGCCCGAGGGGCCAGAGAGTTCGCACCCACCGAGTCCACCGAAGGATCAAGAGTCTCGCTTGAGAGGGTGTCCATTTCGGAAGATCACCGTATGCTAATGCGTATGGTGATTGAAGGATTTCGTCCGCTGAAAGCGGATTATGAATGCCGCCATGAGCTTGTCAAGCGGATTTGAGGTATGCGAAAATAGCGCGCCCCTTTGTCTTTTAACAGTTTTGCATATAAAAAATGCGCCCTGTATAGATAGTAGCCCCTGAGACTCGGTAGGTTGTCGAAAACGACAGCGTGCCGAGGATCAAAATCTCAAAATCTCAAGTAATGAATACCGTCGTTCTGATACAGGTGGCGGATAGTCCGGGGGCCAGCCGGACTAATAAGTTTGCCAAACTAAGTCGGCAACTTGACGTGGCAGATGCTGACATCGCGCTTGTCAACCAGCGACTTGACGAGTCACAAGGTAAATAAATTCTCCGCAGTTGCTTGATTTAAGGGGGTCGAAGCCCTCCTCTGATAGATTGTATGCTGTTGTACAGACGGTGCTGCTGCTGTGGAGGGCCTTCGGGCCGAACTTGCTCAAGCTAAGGAGCAAGCCCGAAGGAGTGATGGGGCTGCCTCAAAGGCGGCCGAAGAGTTGAAGGCCGAAAAGGCTGCGCACTGCCTAAGCAGGGCGGAGGTGGCCGAATTGGCTAGGAAATTAAAGGATGCTACCGGCCGCAATGAGGCTCTTGAAAAGGAGCACTTGTCGGAGCGGGAAGACCTGAAGAAGGCCACCGCCGAAGCCAAGGATGCCCGCTCTGCGATGCGGGCTATGAAGGAGGAACTGCGCCAGTCGAGAGATCGTGGCCGGCAAGCCTATTCTCTGCGCCGCCGTTTATGGATGCGGCATGCTCAATTTGAGCGGTGTGGAGTCCGGAGGATCCGTGATATGGACTTAGCTGCAAGCGCGGCCGATGCCGCTAAGCACTTCCGAGCTGGGGATCACGAGACGGAAGAGCTGTATTGGTCTCAATTCCACAATCCGATCGCGCCTTCCGCTGACGGACCGGTTGGCGAATGGGCCGAAGTTAAATAGATTGTCCGGACATGCCATGATCGACATCGTGGCACATGTCCGCCAGAGAGGTCCAAGGCGACGAGCAACTTCGCCTTACTGCAGCAATTCCTTGGAGCGGTGCCGCATATAAAGGACATGAAGCGGTCGGCTCAGACGAGGGTGCGCGGATGGATCTTGCCCGTGTGAAGGTGCATTATCCGGAGATGGATGCCACCGCTGCTGCCACCTGTGGTCCGGATGAAAGCCGGCTCCGCCGAGCACTACTGGGAAGCCGCGTGGTGCTCAGAAATAGAGGCGCAATGCTCAAAGAATGTAACGCTCAAATGAACGCATTAGATTGTAAATCAATGATTATGGTATAACTGCTTTTTATACTTGTGCGCCCAAGTGATAAAACTTCTCTGGCGGCCGCTTACGATACTTGTGTATAACCCGAAAGATGTAGTCTTCGCTTCAGCCCCTCGCACAAGGTGCCGGGTGTTCGCAAAATAGCGCCACACTTAATCCGGACGCCTCGGTCCTGTTATAAGGAGGTGGTAGCATAGCGAACGAGGCAATCCGACTATAATGCTTTATCTCTTTCACTTAGCCAATGGAGCTCGAGGGTGGGGCTACGATATAGCCCCCGATGACACCGCACATCTCCGGATTCGGGTGCATATGTGCTCGACCGAAACGGTCCTTCGTCAAAGCGGGAATTCTAAACATTCCGATAGTCGATCGAGTGGTCGACCAGACTCGCCAGATCATGACGATCAGCCGGCTTTCATCGAGGTGCTCGCCCAACCGAATCGGGCACAATCGCAGAGTTCTCCGGTGCCGCGTTAGCCGGCGATACGGAACGAAGGCAGCAAAACACGTGAGCCGGGCAAACCCAACATTTGACCAAAGACATGATTCGAGCTGATGCATATAATGCCTAACTCGAGACGCCAACACTCCCGGAAGGTGTTCGGACTTTATAATAATGGGCGAATTATGCCCTAAGCCCCTAGTGTCCGTGCACGGCATGGTCTTCGACGCGCCGATGCTAAAGCGCCAGTTCGCTTTGGCTATAGGAAGAAGCCAAGGAGAGTAACAACAAGAGACAAGTGATAAAAGGTCACGCAGGTCTTAATCTGAAAAGAATCCTTGCAACGGGTCCCTACCGCACGCTCATACCAGGTTCCGCTATGCCATTATCCTCGACGGCACGCACGTTGTTCATCTCAGAGAAAGAGAGGAACGCTTAGTTTTAGAAATAGTTCGTGCAAAAATATGCAAAAGAAGAAATATAAATAATTAAAGCAAGGTTTATATGAAACCGCGGTCACAGCGCGCAGCCCCAGTGAAAGGGTATGCGGCTAGGGAGCCCCTAGCCCGCCGAGTCCGGATTCGCTTATCCGAGTCCGGTCTTTAAGTAACCTCGCCTTCGAAATGGCGCCATGTGGACCGGCATCTTGAGTGTAAGAGACGCGAATGCGGTATGGCGCTGAAGCGAACAAAGCCTTTCGCCCCAACAAGGCTTGATATTCACTTTTAAATGGGACGATATGGAAAATTAATTTTTCGTCGAAAGTTGTTCGCGATCCAACACGACTTCTAGTAATATCGAGCCTGCACTTGGCGAAGGGCTCGCGCCACCCTTTGAAGGAAGTGTGGCTGTGTCAATTTTGGTAGGGTTCATCCTCATCCTACGGATTGTGTTTGAATATAGCAGTTTAAGTCACCGCCTCCGCCCATTAGGACGCTTGTGAATTGTAATCCGCCTATTATCGGATTCAATATCGGGGAGTCCGCCCCGCTGCTTTGACGCTTCGAGTAGTCCAGTGGTCGAAAGTGATTGGTTTTGATATCCAATCTCTACGGTTCATTGGTTGGACCGCGCGAAGCTCTTTTTAGAAAGTGCCGCACTATTTTTCCGTGTCATCACATGAAGTGAGTTTATCGCTTTGACCCCTTGTGGGAAAGTCTTTGTTTTCCGGTGCCTCGCTGGGGGTTTATCTTCTTCGCTGACGCGCCGAGCCCTTTGTGTTCGCATTTAATCGGCGGACTGTTTGAAAACCCAACAATCCTCGTGGGTGTGATTTATGGGCCTTCCGGGTACTGTGGATTTGACATATTCGACCTGAAATTTTGTGTAGGTTAGACAGTTAACACCGCCATCCTTGAGGGGCTGAGTTTTATTATTGGACCGCGAGCTTTTGAATCCGCGTTAATCGCCGTGTTTTTGGGCTTTTCTTTATTCCGCGCTGCTCCTTTCTCGCGCCGTGATTTTCCGCTTCCATCTCTTATCTCGATGTACTTGGGTCATTGGTGCCGCTTCTTGCTAGCCAGCTATCCTCTCCCGCATGTAAGTGGGTCATGAGGCTTGTTAATGCGGTCATTGTCCTCGGTTTCTCTTGACCGAGGTGCTCGCAAGCCATTCGTCTCGACATTGTGCTTGAAAGCTACTAAGGCTTCAGCGTCCTGACAATGACTATTTGGTTCTTTTGGTAAGAAACCTGTTCCGCACTTTCCGCGACTCTCCGGCTGTTGAGTTATATGACTTAAATCATCTCAGATCCGAGGACGGACATAGGTCCCTTGAAAATTTGCTCTAAACGCTTCCTCGAGTTCTTCCCAACTTCCAACAAGTTTTTTCGGGAGGCTTTTGAGCCAATGACGGGCTGGCCTTTGAGCTTGAGGGGTAGATATTTTATGGCGTGAGATCGCCTCCTCGCCATATGTATATGCAGCATATAATCTTCTATCCGCATCTGTGGTCCGTTGTTCCATCATAGGCCTCTATGTTTATGGGTTTAAACCCTGCTGGGAATTCATGATCCAAAGACCTCGTTGGTGAAACATAGTGGGTGCGGCTACCCAGATTTGTATGTGCCGCTATCGTCGGACACTTGACGTGTTGCTTTGCTTCTTGGGGCTTTTTGGGTCCAGAGATGGACTGGCTGGGCCATTGGACGGTGGGGCTCTATGGCCTCCTCGTCGAATTCTCGAAGCAGCTTACGCTCGGTAGCTCTTCGATTGGTGGCCATTGCCGATTTATCTCATGGTTTTGAGTACTTTTCTCCATCTTATTCGGAGCATGTCTTCCGCTGTTTTGAGCTTCCCTTTTCCTTCTTCAGCTTCTTCTCAGAAGCGATGAGCCTGCGCTTAAAAAGCTCTTGTTCGACCGGTCTCGGCGCGACGAGTTCGTCGTCATTGAGGCTTGTTTCGCCTTCGGAGGGAGGTATATAGTTATGATCCTCAACCTCTTCGCCGCCGCCTTTCGTGAGGGCTTGCTTCTACATCCTCCCGCTGAGTCTTGCCGGAGGGGTTGTCTTCGCACTCTCTGGGTATTGTTATTTCCTGTGCGGAATCTATATTCTTGCTGTGGCGGGATTTAGAGCGGCGCCACCGACGACGCCGGGCGTTTGGGCTGCTTCTTTAGAGAGTCTGCCTCACGCTTCTTTTGCCATCCCTTCTTTTGGGGTATCCACCATGTATACGCTATATGACGAGGTGGCCTTCCAAAGGCCCTCAGAGGCGCTTAGTTCTGTTCGTCTCAAAGATCGCCGCCCATAGCGCCGATGTCTTGAGTCGTAGTCCGCATGTCGGTTAAGTCTCGGCAAGGGCTACAAAGTGGGTGGTGGGTGGGCTCAATTTCTTCATCGTCTGGTCTCCAACCGCCCCGCCATAGTCCGCCAGACTCTTCCGATAGCGAGAGATGCTTCATGAATTCAGGATATCGCCAAAAGGCGAGTGTTGGAAAATGTCCGCGCGTGAATTCCACAACCGCGCCAATCCGGATTAATTGATAGGGCGCGGGAGGTTCGGAGTCCGCGAGGAGTCCGCGCCGGATCACGAAGTTTCGCAGGGACAAGGTTAGTATTCGCCCATCGCCGTGGATGTTGAAGCCCCGTGGCGGCGTTCATCCACCGCCCTCGATATGGGCAATCGGCTCCGCCAGTGGCCAAGCGGATTCGAAAAGCGCCACTAAAGCACCGTCCGGCGGCAGAGCTAGATCATGCCCATCGTCACAAAGGCGGCGCGCTTGGCTGTGGCTCGAGTCCGTCAAGATCAAGTCTCTGCGTCATCGGCCGTGAAGTTTAAGCTTCCGAATCCGACTGATGGCGGGGCGAGCTTTGATCTGCTCCCAATGGCCAAGAGAATTGCCCGCAGCAAAGCCGCCGAATCATTTAAGATCTGTCCGGGAGAAAAGTTTCACCCGACAGCGTTGATGGTTGAAGATGCCATCGAGCCTATCGGTGACGACATAGAGGAACTCTCAATGAAAGCACCAATGTCGGTGTCAAACCGCGGATCTCGGTAGGGGGTCCCGAATCAGCGCCTAGGCGGATGGTAACAAGAGACGAGGGACACAATGTTTTATCCAGTTCGGGCCCTCTCGATGGAGGTAAAACCCTACGCCCCGCTTGATTAATATTGATGATATGGGTAGTACAAGAGTAGATCTACCACGAGATCAAGGAGGCTAAACCCTAGAAGCTAGCCTATGGTATAATTGTTGAGATGTATCTTCGTCCTACGGACTAAGGCCCTCCGGTTTATATAGACACCGGAGAGGCTAGGGTTACACAGAGTTGGTTACAATGGTAGGAGATCTACGATTCAGATTGCCAAGCTTGCCTTCCACGCCAAGGAAAGTACCTTCCGACACGAGCCGGAGTCTTCAATCTTCTATCTTCGTAGTCTGGGAGTCCGGCGGATATTGATAGTCCGGCTGTCCGGACACCCCCTAGTCCAGGACTCCCTCACCGGCCCCGATCCCGGATGTCCAGCCCCTGGCATTTCAACTTTTCCCGTTTCACCGTTTTGACCATAACCTTCTCATCCGGAGTCCGATTTTTGCGTTCTTTAGCTCGTTGAGTAGCTATTGACACCCCCCATACATATAGATAGGTTGGAACACCATTTGACTCCATAAAATTTTCCAAAATTTGGCAAGTTTGCCTAGGCCTTCCACCATATCATTCGCATAACAACCATAGCCTTCCGCAACCTAACCCTTTTGGTTCCCCATAGCATTAGTGGTTGCTTGAGTAGTGATTCAAGTCTCCTAAGGTGTTTCGGCTACTTAGGGACAGTTGCTTCTTCATCAACCACCACCACCATTTTCGCATAACCTTGCCCACCATACACTTTCACCACCCAACCTAACCCAATTTTGTTTGAGCTTGTTTGAGTTGTGGCTTGTGTCTCCTAAGGTGTTTCGGCTACTTAGTGACGGCAACTTCAACTGCGACACGTGTATAGCCCATCATTTCACTTCCGCATTGCCAAGTGCAAACCACCACCGCTTTCCGCTACCACCATTTTGACATTTGACGTTTGAGATTTTGAGTTCGTGGTTTTTTCCATTTCCTAAGGTGTTTCGGCTACTTAGGGACGAGTCTCCATCATCTTGGTTTCTACATCAAGAACACCGCCACTCATCATCGCCACGGACGGTAACCTCCATATCATCTTGGTATCGTGGTATCCCTCCATTGTATATTCCCCTTGCCACTGCATTGTTAACCCCTGGCCCATTTTGCCTTACTTGCCTATCGAGACTAGCCATTTGAGCATTGCCGGCAACGTTACTTGTGCACATTAGTGATCATACTTCCCATAGCATACATACCATATCATCGTGGTGCATATATTGGTATCATATCTTGTGTCACAAGTTTGTTCCCACATATACACAATTGCTATCTTGGTTTGTGCATTGTGCAAAAGTGGCCATACAAAAAAAAAGAATAAAGCTTTTAAGCAAAAGAGAAAGAGCAAAGAGCTTGTAAGCAAGTGTCATAGCATCATACCACATTGCATATAAGATTGTCATATCGGATCATCTTGGATCATCTTGAGGGAAACACCGGGAACCATACATACATAGCATACTTGGGATAAAAGTCCATATATTTTGCATATTATAGGTTGTGCACAAGTGTCGTGTCCGCCAACAGAGAAATCGTGCTAGTGTCTCTCTTGAGTTGTGCAACCGAGCATTTTCCATGGATTCCACATTTTGTGCTCATTCCTTGGTTGCACGAACCCATTTATCTATCCGTGTGTGCGTTTCCGTGTACCATCCATATTGCGAATTTGTGAATCTCTTCCAACATTATTGACTCTTGCTAACATTTTTGCATCAAATTTTTTTGTGCCACTATCCTCACCGAGCTCCACCAAAAGCCTTACTTGTGTAGGTGTGAGAACCGACAAGAATTGGTACCAATTGTGCTATTTCCTTGTTACACATTTCAGTGATCATTGATCCATCTTCAACATCGGTCAAGGTACATTTGGTCTAGTTCTTCTCTTTGTCCCACTCATATTTGCTCGAGTCTTGTGATGGATAGGCAAGGCATTTCTTCTCTGGTCTTCGACAACCACGACGGCGTGAACAACTGCATCACCAAACCATCCATCTTCGATCTACAATGACAAATGCAAGGCGCACAATCAAGATTGCGAGAGCGCATCGAGAACATCTCCATCGACATTCGTCACTCCGAAGCAAGGAAAAAGGACTATATCGACAAGAAGCTTTCCGCGCACAAAAGGAGCAAGATGCAAGGATGGAGGAGATTAGAGCCTTGATCAAGTCTTCTTCCCCTTCGTCATCTTCAAGGCGACGACATTCAAGCCACAAGTCTTCGGAGCGCGAAAACGATGCAAGCGCAATTCGTCCACATCTACATCTTCGTGATGACCACCATCACAATCGTGATCAACATCATCATGAAGGGCAAGTCACCTCCAAACAACATGTGCACGTCGACGACGAACGACATCTACTACGAGCTCAAGCACGACAATGACATCATCATCATGTAGATGCTCGACAAGCGCAAATGCACAAGTCCCAACAAGCCCTACTTCACGCCAAGTCCAAGCTTCATGAGCAAAAGAGAAGACCGCCAGATGACCACCACCAAGACGGCGCTATGGCTACAACAACCACCATTTCGGCATCTTCGCCAAGTGCTATCAAGGCATCTTTGCCTTTGGACGTACGGCATCTTCGCCTACTTCCCACGAGTACGCCTACAATGACTTCATCAAGTCCAAGGCAACCACCTACGAGCGAGGGCGACACCTCCATCTTCGGAAGCCCCTCAAGGAAGATGGTCGCGCATGGGAAACTCCCTTCGGTCATGTAGACGAGCTACGAGGTGCCACATCATATGGACCTCCAATAACAAGACGGCGACAAGAATGTCGAGCAAGGGCCATCCCCTTCGACCACGGCGACGAGCGCGAACCTCTTCAAAAACATGAAGACGGCGCCCATATTGGACTCATACTCCGAGTCAAGCTACGCGACCGCGCATGGAGACATTGGCACCTACATCTCTTTGACACCCACATATGTCGAGATGCCCCGTTTGTCATGTGAGGAGAGCCACCACCACATGAGTGACTCCACCATACGTGACATTGAGAGCATTTCCTATGAGAGGATGAGTGTGACCACCACTAGCCCCACACATGAGAGTATGCCACACATCCTATGTGAGGTTGAGCGCCATTTGAGTGACTCCACCAACCATATGAGTGAGTGCATCTTTGAGTGAGTGAGTGAGCCACAACACTTAGAGAGTGAGGTAGTTGAGAGGGCACGTGAGGCCACTATGATTTCTAAAGACTTAACCTCTACTCCGAGTGTGTTTTCTTTGGTGCTAGGTCTCCTACATGACGACATGCCTACCCTCGACGAGTCCATCCCTCCAATGGAGACGACGATGGCCATGGTGGACGATGATGCACCCCCCACATGGTTCCATCAAGATGAAGATGACAACGAATGGATCTTCGACACCTTACCTACAACACATGAGCGATGCTCCAACGATAACATAGGTGATGGTACTTCTCTTGTCCCAGTAGTGGACTATCTTGACATCGATTGCTCCCATGATGTTGACACACCTATTGTCATGCTTCATGCTAGTGCGACTTCTTCATGTCTTGACTTACCTATTTATGATGAATATGATGATGAGCATGTTGAGTTGCCTAGTTATTATGTTATGCTCCATAGGATATCATGTGAAAATTCTATTGGTCACTTCATGTTTGACAATCCTTTGAACTTGTCATATTCTATGAGTGAGATCTCCCATATTGCATCATTACAATCTCAACATAGTAACTATGCATGCCCCATTAAAATAAATCCTATTTGCACTTATGGCATAGATGACGAGATGATGGTCATTGGCTTTTGCTTCTCTTGTGATGATATTGCCATGCTTTCTTTACATGATTTGCGCAATTCATCTACTATGACATGCCATGATCACATTGTTTCGAATATGCTTTGTTTTGGATGTTGTCAATATTCTCCATGTGATGTTTCCACTAATGCTCATGAGGAGACCCCCATAGTTTCCTCATACATATTAGGAGATTTTGATGCATTCCATACTTTGCATGATTCCCATAATTGCATGCACCATATGCATTCCATGAATAACAATGCTCTAGCTATTTCTCATGATGCATTACATCCTTTGAGTCTCCATTATGACATGCATAACAACAAACCTCTCAAGATGGATGACATATTTCTATATCGCGCATCTCATTTATTTGAGAATTGGATGTTTTGTGCTAATCGGCACATGCCCATGCGCATCATGATGGATGATGTGTATGTATACCACGCACACACAATTTTCCCTTTGTCTTTGTTTTGTGTATGTACTCACGAATACTCGTCAATCTCTCAATCCCAAGGGTTGACAAAACGAGCTCTTGAGAGCAACGATGACTTGGGATCCCGTGGACTATCCTTACCACCGTTCCCTTCGTGCAAGGACTACGCGCATCTCTTCTACTTGGCTCTCACACGGCTATGGGCTATTTACCACTTGTCACCTTATGCCCATACTATCATGTTCACTTTGCATGTTATGCTTGCTTCTATGCTTTTTCCATGCAATTGTGACCCTTGCTTGCATCTACCCATGATTCACCATTATGCTACTTCTATGTGTATTTGCATGCTTGGTGGAGATACTTGTAGCTATTACCATGATTTATTTGTGCCCCATGCTATTGATGCTTGTTGTGTTGGGAGAGCCATGATGTCCCATTGCTATTTACATATGGCCTCTCGCCAATACATTGATGATATTTTTCTCATTTCTTGCTTTCATGCTTGTGCTATGTCATGTGAATTATTCATGCCCACTATTTGCACCAATGACATGTTTGCCATGATTCCTTCTAGTATGTTGCATCTTCGCACTACTAGCTTGCTTGACTTGATCGCTATGATTGCTTGCTATGTTGCATCACCCATGTTCCACTATTACATGCTTTCTTGGGTTGATGACATATATGCTCATGCCTCTCGCATGATATATCTTGATCATTGTCTCTTGTGTCCATTAGTTGCCTCTTTCATATCCACTTGTATTGAGTGCAACCATACTATGCTTATTGATCTTGGAGACTTTGACATATTACTTGTGATGCATGCTTGTTTGATTGAGCCTCTTGTATTTCGTTGTTCTTGCATCATATGCCTCCAAACTATGAAATGCTCCCTTGTCCTTTCTTATGATGAGCATGATGCATACACTTGTTGGGTATCTTACCACACGAATGATAGGTTTTGCACTTCGGCTAACCTCATTTGTTTTTCCGAGTGTTTGTCATGTTCTTTCATTTTGGAGGATTCACAAGGCGGTGTCGTTATGCGACAACTTGGTCATGCGAAGGCATACATGATGTGCAACTCCAACAACTTTGGGAACATTCTTGAGGTGAACTCCTCTTTGAGCCATCCTCAAATACGCATATTGGATGGGTCACTCTTTCATTTTTGTTTCCTTCTTGTTGTCTACATGTTACATCTATTGGATGGAGGAGCGACATCGGAGATTGGCTCTATGGACCTTCACATTGAGGAGCGCTCGTACTTATTGGATGCACCTTTGAACCTCCACTCTTGCCACGACATCGAGCATTGGTACACCAACACCTCCATATTTGTTGATTGTGCTCATACATGTCATGCTCGATGGACATATCATACTCACCACAAGTTTGCACCCCATGCATGGATTGACTCACATTATGATTGCCTTGTTACATCTTGTATTCCCATGTCATCCATGATATATGAGCTTGTTCACTTCCTTAGAAAATTTGTTGTGATCTTCCTTGATGGCATATTCATACATCATGATCATATTGCCCATCATCAATTGCATGATAGCTTACACATATTGAGCATCCATTGCCATATTCATGCTATTGATGAACCATCCCTCTATGACATCATTTTGCACAATGGTAGAATTTGTCCCATGAATGTGCATATCATTCTATATCATCCCATGAATGTGCATATCATTCTATATCATCTTGATAAGCTTCATGCATTTTTTCACGCAGTATCCTTTCGCACAGACTCATGCTTAATTGATGGACATTTTGAGTGCACTAACCATTGTATTTCCGAGTGTCGCTTGTGTTTGCTCATTTTGCATGTACCACATACCGGAGACACCTTGGAGTACTTGGATTGCGCCATGTCTTCCACTTCGTCCAACTACAAGTCCGTCCATGACAACCGTTTCCATGGTGATGAGGTTTTCGATCCGAGGTCGGATCTTTCCCAAGGGAGGGGAGATGATGCGGAGCATCCAACAATCATCCCCATGTACACTATGACTACTCTCCAAGCCCCAAGTGGACATACGACGAGACCTCACACATACGCCATTAGACACAAGGCGAACCCGCTCCTAAATTCTTCTCCTTTCCGTTCATGCGAGACATGAATGCTACCTAATGCAAGGACACTATACATGCCTAGGTACCAAGGAGACCCTCTCGGAGATGCTCAGAATGATGGACGAGTCCCCAAGTACAAGGATGAAGGAGCACGACGAGAGGAATTGGAGAAAGGATACAGGACCCGGACATCCGGCCCCTGAAGATGTCAACAACAACAGCAGTCCAGCAACCGAAGTGCTATAGGGCCCGGACATCCGGCCCCTCCCGCAAGCCCGGACATCCGGCCACAGCCCAGACATCCGACGCCCCGTCATAGAATGTCCAGAAGCTGGAACTCGCCAGCCCAGACATCCGGCCCCAACGCCCAGACATCCGGCGTCTTGGGAAAGCCCGGACATCCGGCCCGTCGCCCGGACATCTGGCCCCTCGTGCCTGCTTGCAGTGTATCCGGGCCGAAAGCCCATGTACCCCTTCGCCCCTTAGACTATATATACTCCCCCTCCACCTATGTTCTAGGGTTAGCGTTGATTTAGCTCATTTGTGAGATAGAGCCTCGCTCATCCATCCGGATCTACTCCTCGTGAGGGACCGACGCCTCTTTGGAGGAGATCCACTTAGATTCGGAACCTCCATCCGGAGAAGACCATCGTCAAGACCTCCTCATAGAGAAGAACCGATTACCCTTTGTATCGTCTCTTGTTGGATTTGGATCTTGTACCTCTCTTGTGTTTCGATGATCTAGCACATGTGTAACTTTGTTCTTGTTGGTTGAGTGTTCTCTCGTGTTTTTCTCTCGTTCCCCTCCTCGTGTTCCTCGTAGGGATCCGCTCCAAACGTGAAAGATCGGCCTCTAGGGTTCTACCCTACATCAGATGGCTTCCTCTCTCTCTCTCTCTCTCTCTCTCTCTCTTGATTATCAATACAATGGTCTCTTGGAGATCCATATGATGTAAGCCTTTTTGCGGTGTGTTTGTTGGGATACTATGAACTTTGAGTTTATGATCAGATCTATGTTTTTATCCATGAAAGTTATTTGAGTCTTCTTTGATCTCTTATATGCATGATTGCTTATAGCCTCGTATTTCTTCTCCGATATTTGGGTTTTGTTTGGCCAACTTGATCTATTTATCTTGCAATGGGAAGAGGTGCTTTGTAGTGGGTTCGATCTTACAGTGCTTGATCCCAGTGACAGAAGGGGAAACGACACGTATGTATCGTTGCTACTAAGGATAAAACGATGGGGTCTATCTCTACATAGATAGATCTTTTCTACATCATCTCATCGTTCTTGTTGCATTACTCCGTCCCTCCATGAACTTAATACACTAGATGCATGTTGGATAGCGGTCGATGTGTGGAGTAATAGTAGTAGATGCAGGCAGGAGTCGGTCTACTAATCTTAGACGTGATGCCTATATAATGATCACTGCATGTATATCGTCATGATTATTTGAAGTTCTATCAATTGCCCAACAGTAATTGTTTTCTCACCATTTGTTATTTTCTCGAGAGAAGCCACTAGTGAAACCTATGGCCCCTGGGTCTCTTTTCATCATATTTGCCTTTGCGATCTATTTTCCTTTGCATTTATTTTCAGATCTATTAAACCAAAAATACAAAAATACCTTGTTGTAATTTATTTGTTCCGCGATCTATTTATCCTATCTACCACTTTTACCTCACGTTATTTTCCTATCTTGAGGCGCCTTACCCGAAAGGGGTTGACAACCCCTTTAACACGTCGGGTTGCGAGTATTTGTTATTTGTGTGCAGGTGTTGTTTACGTGGTGTGAGGAGGTTCTCCTACTGGTTCGATAACCTTGGTATCAATACTAAGGGAAATAACTACCGTTGCTATACTGCATCATCCCTTCCTCTTTGGGGAAATACCGACATAGTTCTAGCAGACATCAAAAGGAATTTCTGGCGCCGTTGCCGGGGAGGATCAATTTAAGATAGTCTCCCGGCCACGTGCCAATTTCTGGCGCCGTTACCGGGGAGGATCTTCAACATCAACCAAGTTCCTAATCAAAAATCTCATCTCCTCGCAATTTACTTTATTTTCCATTTGCCTCTCGTTTTCCTCTCCCTCACTTCACAAAAATTTGCCGTTTTATTCGCCCTCTTTTTTGTTCGCCTTTTTCTCGTCAGATCTCTTATTTGTTTGAACTTGTCACCATGAGTGACTTTGGTATGGCAGAAATAGATGATGGCCTAACTCCTAAATGGAGCGTAAGGGTAATCTGGATGCCAAAACTTTTGTTTTGGGGCAAGGGAATTTTATGGGAAAAGAACATATCCAAGAATTTTTCAATTGTGTCGGAAAATTAAGTCTTGATGATATCCCTATACTTAAAAGGACTAAATCTTATGCGGAAGTTACTTCAGCACTTGTTTTGAAGCTTGAAACTAGATTTATTCGTACTCATCCCACCTTGCAAAGATTGTTCTATGAGTTGCCCATTATAAAGGATCACAAAGCTAAAAAGTTAGCCACTCTTGTTTTGATGAATGAATTTGAGTACATAATATGGGAAGCTAGGGAAATCTTTGATTTTTATGGCATGAATCATGAAAAACCCGTGATTGATGAAATTCTCTATAATAGTGATTATGCTTTAAGACATTTTCTTGGAGATAACCAAATCTTTGATGAGAATCTTAAAAATCAGGTCCCTGTTTTAGATATGATCCAACAAGTTTTTAACGATGTTAATCAACACTATTCTTGGATCACTGCCGGAACTCAAAGGGGTTATGATAAAAAGCAACTTGATAGTGCTAAGGTTTCCATGGACAACATGTTTTATGTTTTCTTTACAAAGCCTCCCGACACAAATACCTCCAAGGAAAATAAGGATAAGGGTGACAAAACTTAGATCCTACGCGTTATGCCTAGCTAGGGGCGTAAAACAATAGCACTTGTTGGGAGGCAACCCAATGAATAAAATTTATTTTTGCTTTTTGCTTTCTGTTCTTGTGTGTAGCACAATTATGCTACTGTTATGATTGTGTTTTTTGTGTTTTAGTAAGTGTTTGTGCCAAGCAAGGCCTTTGGGAAGATTTGGGTAAAAGTTGATTTGATCTTGCTGAAAAACAGAAACTTTTGTGCTCACGTGATTGTTTTTCATTTCTAACAGAAGAGTGCTTTTGAGTTGATTATTTTTTCAGAAGATTAATAGACAAAATTCTCACGTCCACCAATTTATTTCAGAATTTTTGGAGTTACAGAAGTATTTGAGATATTCAGATTGCTACAGACTATTCTGTTTTTGACAGATTCTGTTTTCTTTGTGTTGTGTGCTTGTTTTGATGATTCTATGGTGTCCTTTGATGAGTTTTTTCCATATAAAAGTTGGAATACAGTAGATATAATGCAAAAACAAAATAATAATAGGTTTTCAACAGTACTTATAGTAGTGGTTTGCTTTCTTATACTAACGGATCTCACGAAGGTTTTGTTTGAGTTTTGTGTGATTGAAGTTTTCCAGTTTTGGGTGATCTTACAATGGATGAAGGAATAAGGATTAGAAAAAGGCTAATCTTGGGGATGCCCGAGGCACCCCAAGATAATATTCAAAGAAGTAGCAAGCAACTAAGCTTGGGGATGCCCCCGAGTGGCATCCCCGCTTTCTTCTAACAACCATCGGTATTTTACTGGAAACTATATTTTTATTCGTCACATAATATGAATTTTGCTTGGAGCGTCTTGTATGATATGAGTCTTTGCTTGTTTTGCTTTGTGTTTTAAGTGTTGAATCCTTGTTGGAAGCACCTTTTTGAGAGAGCCAAAAATTATGTTATGCTTGCTCCTATGCTTCACTTAAATTTTTAGAGCCATGGATTTGCTCTAGTACTTCACTTATACTCCCTCCGTTCTAAAATAGATCACTCAACTTAACGTTAATACAAAGTTAGGTCACCTATTTTGGAACGAAGGGAGTATCTTTTTGAGCACCGTGTGCTTTGTTATTTTTGAAGAAATGCTCGCATGCTTTACTTAGATTTATTTTGGGAGTTAGTAAAATATTTCAGAAATTCTCTCTTGCTTCACTTAGATTATTTTGAGAGAAAGAAAAAAATTATGCTCATGATCTTCACTTACATTTGTTTGAGCTTATTAAAAGCAACATATGAAAATAGTCCCAAAATGATAGATATCCAAGGAGGATATAATAAAAACTTTCATGAAGATCATTGGACAAAATAAACTTGATTCTTAGTAATGGTTTCGAGATATGACGATATGATATGTGAGTCATGTTGATGAGTAATTGTGCTTTAGTAAGAATATTGATGTTAAGGTTTGTGATTCCATATGCAAGCACGAAATTCAACACTTATGCAATGAAATTTATATCCTACTTATGGTGCATTATTCGGTGTTACTTATGCTTAATGCTTGCGTATGAGATTTTTCACTTTTTGGTTGGTCGCTTTTCAATCTTTTTGCTAGTCTTCATTTTGCACTAAGTATGGTCACTACTTGTGCATCCGAAACCCTTTAAACCAGTTTTGCCATATGAGTCCACTATACCTACCTATATGCGGTATTGCCATGCCATTCTAAGAAAATTTGCATGTTCCATCTCTAATTTTCAAAATAAATTTCTCTTTTGTGTGCTCTGCCGCTCGCGAGGCGGTGAACGGTGACCAATATTTTCCATGCTAGATGTGTTATTCTCACGATGAGTGTTTATTCACTAGTCATTGCACGAGAGTACGGCAAAGGTATGAGGGATGCCCAGTCCCGAATTGAATAATGAATTTACTTTATGTTGTCAAATAATAAATTCCTTGGAAAGTGTTGGTATGGAGGGCACCCGTGGATACGGTTAGCCATGAAAAGTGAAAGTAATGGTGGAAAAAGGACTAAACTTTATTTTCTGTTTGGGAAGCGCCTATGATGTATCTAGCATGGAAAGTGTTGGGATCTTTAAGTCATTTTCGTTGGTGGGAAAAGTATGCCTCTCAGGAATATGTTTTATCTCTCAATTTAAGCTTTGAGCTCTGGGACCTCTACAAATCCCTACTTCCCTCCCCCGAAGGGCCTTTCTTTTATTTATGCACTTTTTATTTTGAATTTGAGTCTCCATCTTCCCTTGTAAAGCACCAACTAAGGGGCACTATGATCGTATTTGAGCATTGGGTGTAGCTAATATTCGAGTGTGTTTCATGAATGGATCAATGACTGAGCATAACGGGCTAGGGATAACTTGCTTTAGTGTTGATATTTTGAAAGACATGGTTGCTTGTTGGTATGCTTGAGTACTAAAGTATTCATGTCAAAACTAGACTATTGCTTTGAATCATATAAAAGTCAATATGTCCATGCTATAAAGAAAAGAAATATGAAGAACATGTTAGGTAGCATTCCACATCAAAAATTCTGTTTTTATCATTTACCTACTCGAGGACGATCAGGAATTAAGCTTGGGGATGCTGATACGTCTACAGCGTATCTATAATTTTTTATTGTTCCATGTTGTTATATTATCATTCTTGGATGTTTTACAATCATTTTATAGTCATTTTATATCATTTTTTGGTACTAACCTATTGACATAGTGCCCAGTGCCAGTTGTTGTTTTTTGCATGTTTTTACATCGCAGGAAATCAATATCAAACGGAGTCCAAACGCAGTGAAACTTCTTGAGGATTTTTTTGGGCCAAAAGACATCCAGTGGGCCAAGGAAGCACCTGGGGGTGCCTCGAGGGGAGCATCACCCGCCCTGGTGGGTTGTGCCCACCTCCGGTGCCTCCTGAACCGCCTCTTTGCTCTATAAATACCCCAATATTCCAGAAACCCTAGGGGAGTCGACGACAATCAATTCCAGCCGCCTCAGAATCCAGAACCACCAGATCCAATCTAGACACCATCACAGAGGGGTTCACCACTTCCATTGGTGCCTCTCCGATGATGCGTGAGTAGTTCTTTGTAGACCTACGGGTCCGTAGTTAGTAGCTAGATGGCTTCCTCTCTCTCTCCCTCTATCTCTCTCTCTCTCTCTTGATTATCAATACAATGGCCTCTTGGAGATCCATATGATGTAAGCCTTTTTGCGGTGTGTTTGTTGGGATCCGATGAACTTTGAGTTTATGATCAGATCTATGTTTTTATCCATGAAAGTTATTTGAGTCTTCTTTGATCTGTTATATGCATGATTGCTTATAGCCTCGTATTTATTCTCCGATATTTGGGTTTTGTTTGGCCAACTTGATCTATTTATCTTGCAATGGGAAGAGGTGCTTTGTAGTGGGTTTGATCTTACGGTGCTTGATCCCAGTGACAAAAGGGGAAACAACACGTATGTATGTTGCTACTAAGATAAAACGATGGGGTCTATATCTACATAGACAGATCATGTCTACATCATGTCATCGTATTGCATTACTCCGTTTCTCCATGAACTTAATGCACTAGATGCATGCTGGATAGCGGTCGATGTGTGGAGTAATAGTAGTAGATGTAGGCAGGAGTTGGTCTACTAATCTTGGACGTGATGCCTATATAATGATCATTGCCTGGATATCGTAATGATTATTTGAAGTTCTATCAATTGCCCAACAATAATTGTTTTCTCACCATTTGCTATTTTTCTCGAGAGAAGCCACTAGTGAAACCTACGGCTCTCGGGTCTCTTTTCATCATATTTGCATTTGCGATCTATTTTCCTTTGCATTTATTTTCAGATCTATTAAACCAAAAATACAAAAATACCTTGCTATAATTTATTTGTTCCGCGATCTATTTATCCTATCTACCACTTTTACCTCACGTTATTTGCCTATCTTGAGGCGCCGTACCCGAAAGGGATTGACAACCCCTTTAACACGTCGGGTTGCGAGTATTTGTTATTTGTGTGTAGATGTTGTTTACGTGGTGTGAGGAGGTTCTCCTACTGGTTTGATAACCTTGGTCTCATCACTAAGGGAAATACCTACCATCGCTATACTGCATCATCCCTTCCTCTTTGGGGAAATACCGACGTAGTTCTAGCAGACATCATGTAGCACAAGGGTTCGTGCAGATAGCCGATTATTCTCCATAGGTGGAAACTCATTCCGATAATTTATATCAATTGCAGTACAAAATCATCTATCTGCGTAGTTGATAGATGTAGTGATAACATATCCATGTGGATCACTAGATTCAGATGTAGATGGTTCCCCATGGAATCTCACATCAAAATCGATGCAGAACACAGCATATATTGTGTAAAATCAATAAGTCACCATATGGCTTATTATTGTCGGTATATTTTGGTACAACCGATGTAGTGAGTTCCTTACACACAAGGATTATTCCTACACTAATAATTACCCATACATGTTAAGCATGTGATCATCTAAATGATAGAATTTAATATGAAGGATTTGAGGAAAACCTCGAGCACCTTCGCTCATACATTATGGTACACCATGTTGTCTATATCCAGATTATATTGGAGAAATTGATTGTGGACAAGTCTTATCCATCCATAATTTCCATGGTTATTCGTTCTCTAGACATACAGAAAGATTCATCTAGACCATGAGGAGATGGAAATAGGATGTTGGGACCTAAGTTTCCATATCATGGTGCATGCATTGGATCCACCAAACACAATTGGTTAAGGCTCAAGAATATCTTTTGATATCTCCAGTGCATCAAACATCTTGTCCTAATATTCCATTTTCAGATAAATCTGGATACCAATATCATTGGATACATTGATCAGATCCCTACTATGTCAGATCATAGACAAGCATTGTATTCATACTAGATTTGGGAGCCATCCCATGAAAGTCTTCAAAACATACCATAGTGGCTACATCTACCAACCATTATCTCAATGATAATGTTACTTGTGTTGCCTGAATGCAAACAGGTTACATAAAGCAATATTGCCATATTGCTCATCTTGCAAGTCAAATCATGCGACTGATTTGTGAAGGAAATATGCCCTAGAGGCAATAACAAAGTTATTATTTATTTCCTCATATCATGATAAATGTTTATTATTCATGCTAGAATTGTATTAACCGGAAACATGATACATGTGTGAATACATAGACAAAACATAGTGTCACTAGTATGCCTCTACTTGACTAGTTCATTGATCAAAGATGGTTGAGTTTCCTAACCATAGATATGAGTTATCATTTGATCAATGGGATCACATCATTAGAAGAATGATGTGATTGACTTGACCCATTCCGTTAGCTTAGCACTTGATCGTTTAGTATGTTGCTATTGCTTTCTTCATGACTTATACATGTTCCTATGACTATGATATTATGTAGCTCCCGCTTACCGGAGGAACACTTTGTGTGCTACCAAACGTCACAACGTAACTGGGTGACTATAAAGGTGCTCTACAGGTGTCTCCGAAGGTACTTGTTGAGTTGACGTATTTCGAGACTAGGATTTGTCACTCTGGTTGTCGGAGAGGTATCTCTGGGCCCTCTCGGTAATGCACATCACTATAAGCCTTGCAAGCAATGTGACTAATGAGTTAGTTGTGGGATGATGCATTACATAACGAGTAAAGAGACTTGTCGGTAATGAGATTGAACTAGGTATTGAGATATCGACGATCGAAGCTTGGGCAAGTAACATACAGATGACAAAGGGAACAACGTATGTAGTTATGCGGTTTGACCGATAAAGATCTTCGTAGAATATGTGGGAAACAATATGAGCATCCAGGTTCCGCTAGTGGTTACTGACCGGAGACGTGTCTCGGTCATGTCTACATAGTTCTCAAACCCGTAGGGTCCGCATGCTTAAAGTTTGGTGATGATCGATATTATGAGTTTTCGTGTTTTGATGTACCGAAGGTAGTTCAGAGTCCCGGATATGATCACGGACATGACGAGGAGTCTCGAAATGGTCGAGACATAAAGATCGATATATTGGATGACTATGTTCGGACACCAGAAGTATTTTGGGAGGTTTCGGACATTTACCGGAGTACCGGGGGTTACCGAAACCCCCCGGGGAGTATATTGGGCCTAATGGGCCTTGGTGGGAGAAGAGGAGGGGCGGCCAGGGCAGACGCGCCCCCCCTCCCACTCTAGTCCGAATTGGACAAGGAGTGGGGGCGGCGCCCCCCCTTCTTTCCTTCTCCTCCCCTCTCCCTTCGTTCCCCTCTCCCTTCGTTCCCCTCTCCTACTCCAACAAGGAAAGGAGTCCTACTCCCGGTGGGAGTAGGACTCCCCCCTTGGCGCACCCTCCTTGGCCGGCCGCCTCTCCCCCCTTGCTCCTTTATATACGGCGGCAGGGGGCACCTCTAGACACAAGTTGATCTGTTGATCTCTCCCAGCCATGTGCGGTGCCCCCCTCCACCATATTCCACCTCGGTAATATCGTAGCGGTGCTTAGGCAAAGCCCTGCATCAGTAGCATCATCGACACCGTCATCACGTCGTCATGCTGACGAAACTCTCCCACAAAGCTCTACTGGATAGGAGTGCGTGGGACGTCATCGAGTTGAACGTGTGCTAAACTCGGAGGTGACGTACGTTCGGTACTTGGATCGGTCGGACCGTGAAGACGTACGACTACATCAACCGCGTTGTGCTAACACTTCCACTTTCGGTCTACGAGGATACGTGGACAACACTCTCCCCTCTCATTGCTATGCATCACCATGATCTTGCGTGTGCGTAGGAATTTTTTTGAAATTACTATGTTCCCCAATAGTGGCATCAGAGCCAGGTTTATGTGTAGATGTTATATGCACAAGTAGAACACAAGTGAGTTGTGGGCGATACAAGTCATACTGCTTACCAGCATGTCATACTTTGGTTCAGCGGTATTGTTGGATGAAGCGGCCCGGACCGACATTACGTGTACGCTTACGCGAGACTGGTTCTACCGACGTGCTTTGCACATAGGTGGCCGGCGGGTGTCAGTTTCTCCAACTTTAGTTGAACCGAGTGTGGCTACGCCAGTCCTTGAGAAGGTTAAAACATCACTAACTTGACGAAATATCGTTGTGGTTTTGATGGATAGGTAAGAACGGTTCTTGCTAAGCCCGTAGCAGCCACGTAAAACCTGCAACAACAAAGCAGAGGACGTCTAACTTGTTTTTGCAGGGCATGTTGTGATGTGATATGGTCAAGACATGATGCTAAATTTTATTGTATGAGATGATCAGGTTTTGTAACAAAGTTATCGGCAACTAGCAGGAGCCATATGGTTGTCGCTTTATTGTATGCAATGTAATCGCCCTGTAATTGCTTTACTTTATCACTAAGCGGTAGCGATAGTCGTAGAAGCAATAGTTGGCGAGACGACAGCGATACTACGATGGAGATCAAGGTGTCGCGCCGGTGACGATGGTGATCATGACAGTGCTTCGGAGATGGAGATCACAAGCGCAAGATGATGATGGCCATATCATATCACTTATATTGATTGCATGTGATGTTTGTCCTTTATGCATCTTATTTTGCTTTGATTGACGGTAGCATTATAAGATGATCTCTCACTAAATTTCAAGGAAAAAGTGTTCTCCCTGAGTATGCACCGTTGCCAAAGTTCGTCGTGCCGAGACACCACGTGATGATCGGGTGTGATAAGCTCTACGTTCATCTACAACAGGTGCAAGCCAGTTTTGCACACGTAGAATACTCGGGTTAAACTTGATGAGCCTAGCATATGCAGATATGGCCTCGGAACACTGAGACCGAAAGGTCGAGCGTGAATCATATAGTAGATATGATCAACATAGTGATGTTCACCATTGAAAACTACTCCATTTCATGTGATGATCGGTTATGGTTTAGTTGATTTGGATCACGTGATCACTTAGATGATTAGAGAGATGTCTTTCTAAGTGGGAGTTCTTAAGTAATATGATTAACTGAACTTAAATTTATCATGAACTTAGTACCTGATAGTATTTTGCTTGTCAATGTTGTTGTAGATAGATGCCCCGTGTTTTTGTTCCGTTGAATTTTAATGCGTTCCTTGAGAAAGCAAAGTTGAAAGATGATGGTAGCAATTACATGGACTGGGTCCGTAACTTGAGATTATCCTCATCGCTGCATAGAAGAATTACGTCCTGGAAGCACCGCTAGGTGCCAGGCCTACTGCAGATGAAACTAACGACATTAATAACATCTGGCCGAGCAAAGCTGATGACTACTCGATAATTCAGTGTGGCATGCTTTACGGCTTAGAACCGGGACTTCAACGACGTTTTGAACGTCATGGAGCATATGATATGTTCCAGGAGTTGAAGTTAATATTTCAAGCAAATGCCCGGATTAAGAGATATGAAGTCTCCAATAATTTCTACAGCTGTAAAATGGAGGAGAATAGTTCTGTCAGTGAACATATACTCAAAATGTCTGGGTATGACAATCACTTGATTCAACTGGGAGTTAATCTTCCGAATGATAGTGTTATTGACAGAATTCTTCAATCACTGCCACCAAGCTACAAGAGCTTCGTGATGAACTATAATATGCAAGGGATGAATAAGACAATTCCCGAGCTCTTCGCAATGCTAAAGGCTGCGGAGGTAGAAATCAAGAAGGAGCATCAAGTGTTGATGGTCAACAAGACCACCAGTTTCAAGAAAAAGGGTAAAGGGAAGAAGAAGGGGAACTTCAAGAAGAACGGCAAACAAGTTGCTGCTCAAGAGAAGAAACCCAAGTCTGGACCTAAGCCGTAGATCGAGTCCTTCTCTCGCAAGGACTAGTCACCGAAGCGGAACTGCCCCAAGTATTTGGTGGATAAGAAGGATGGAAAAGTGAACAAAGGTATATGTGATATACATGTTATTGATGTGTACCTTACCAGAGCTCGCAGTAGCACCTCGATATTTGATACTGGTTCTATTGCTAATATTTGCAACTTGAAACAGGGACTATAGATTAAGCGAAGATTGGCTAAGGACGAGGTGACGATGCGCGTGGGAAATGGTTCCAAAGTCGATGTGATCGTCGTCGGCACGCTACCTATACATCTACCTTCGGGATTAGTTTTAGACCTAAATAATTGTTATTTGGTGCCAGCGTTGAGCATGAACATTATATCTAGATCTTGTTTAATGCAAGATGGTTATTCATTTAAATCTGAGAATAATGGTTGTTCAATTTATATGAGTAATATCTTTCATGGTCATGCACCCTTGAAGAATGGTCTATTTTTGTTGAATCTCGATAGTAGTGATACACATATTCATAATGTTGAAGCCAAAAGATGCAGAGTTGATAATGATAGTGCAACTTATTTGTGGCATTGCCGTTTGGGTCATATTGGTGTAAAGCGCATGAAGAAACTCCATACTAATGGACTTTTGGAATCACTTGATTATGAATCACTTGGTACTTGCGAACCATGCCTCATGGGCAAGATGACTAAAACGCCGTTCTCCGGAACTATGGAGCGAGCAACAGATTTATTAGAAATCATACATACTTATGTATGTGGTCCAATGAATATTGAGGCTCACGGCGGGTATTGTTATTTTCTCACCTTCATAGATGATTTGAGTAGATATGGGTATATCTACTTAATGAAACATAAGTCTGAAACATTTGAAAAGTTCAAAGGATTTCAGAGTGAAGTGGAAAATCATCATAACAAGAAAATAAAGTTTCTACGATCTGATCGTGGAGGAGAATATTTGAGTTATGAGTTTGGTCTACATTTGAAACAATGCAGAATAGTTTCGCAACTCACGCCACCCGGAACACCACAACGTAATGGTGTGTCCGAACGTCGTAATCGTACTTTACTAGATACGGTGCGATCTATGATGTCTCTTACTGATTTACCGCTATCATTTTGGGTTTATGCTTTAGAGATGGTTGCATTCACGTTAAATAGGGCACCATCAAAATCCGTTGAGACGACGCCTTATGAACTATGGTTTGGTAAGAAACCAAAGTTGTCGTTTCTTAAAGTTTGGGGTTGTGATGCTTATGTGAAAAAGCTTCAACCTGATAAGCTCGAACCCAAATCATAGAAATGTGTCTTCATAGGATACCCAAGGAAACTATTGGGTACACCTTCTATCACAGATCTGAAGGCAAGACATTCGTTGCTAAGAATGGATCCTTTCTAGAGAAAGAGTTTCTCTCGAAAGAAGTGAGTGGGAGGAAAGTAGAACTTGATGAGGTAACTGTACCTGCTCCCTTATTGGAAAGTAGTTCATCACAGAAACCGGTTCATGTGACGCCTACACCAATTAGTGAGGAAGCTAATGATATTGATCATGAAACTTCAGATCAAGTTACTACCGAACCTCGTAGGTCAACCAGAGTAAGATCCACACCAGAGTGGTACGGTAATCCTATTATGGAGGTCATGTTACTTGACCATGGCGAACCTACAAACTATGAAGAAGCGATGATGAGCCCAGATTCCGCAAAATGGCTAGAGGCCATGAAATCTGAGATGGGATCCATGTATGAGAACAAAGTGTGGTCTTTGGTTGACTTGCCCGATGATCGGCAAGCCATCGAGAATAAATGGATCTTCAAGAAGAAGACTAACACTGATGGTAATGTTACTGTCTACAAAGCTCGACTTGTTGCGAAAGGTTTTCGACAAGTTCAAGGGGTTGACTACGATGAGACTTTCTCACCCGTAGCGATGCTTAAGTCTATCTGAATCATGTTAGCAATTGCCGCATTTTATGATTATGAAATTTGGCAAATGGATGTCAAAACTGCATTCTTGAATGGATTTCTGGAAGAAGAGTTCTATATGATGCAACCAGAAGGTTTTGTCGATCTAAAAGGTGCTAACAAAGTGTGCAAGCTCCAGCGATCCATTTATGAACTGGTGCAAGCCTCTCGGAGTTGGAATAAACGTTTTGATAGTGTGATCAAATCATATGGTTTTATACAAAATTTTGGAGAAGCATGTATTTGCAAGAAAGTGAGTGGGAGCTCTATAGCATTTCTGATATTATATGTGGACGACATATTGTTGATTGGAAATGATATAGAATTTCTGGATAGCATAAAAGGATACTTGAATAAAAGTTTTTCAATGAAAGACCTCAGTGAAGCTGCTTATATATTGGGTATTGCTACGTCTTGAGCTTGCGTTTGTTTTCCTTGAAGAGGAAAGGGTGATGCAGCAATAGTAGCGTAAGTATTCCCCCCAGTTTTTGAGAACCAAGGTATCAATCCAGTAGCAGGCTCCTCAAAAGTCCCACGCACCTACACAAACAAACAAGAACTCGCAACCAACGCAATAAAGGGGTTGTCAATCCCTTCACGGTCACTTGCAAAAGTGAGATCTGATAGAGATAACATGATAAGATAAATATATTTTTCGTATTTTATAATATAGATTGGAAAAGTAAAATGCAAATAAAAGTAGATTGAAAGCTTATAGGATAAAAGATAGACCCGGGGGCCATAGGTTTCACTAGTGGCTTCTCTCAAGATAGCATAAGTATTACGGTGGGTGAACAAATTATTGTCGAGCAATTGATAGAAAAGCAAATAATTATGAGATTATCTAGGCATGATCATGTATATAGACATCACGTCCGTGACAAGTAGACCGACTCCTGCCGCATCTACTACTATTACTCCACACATCGATCGCTATCCAAAGATGCATCTAGAGTATTAAGTTCATAAAGAACACAGTAATGCATTAAGAAAGATGACATGATGTAGAGGGATAAACTCATGCAATATGATATAAACCCCATCTTTTTATCCTCGATGGCAACAATACAATGTGTGCCTTGCTGCCCCTATTGTCACTGGGAAAGGACACCGCAAGATTGAACCCAAAGCTAAGCACTTCTCCCATTGCAAGAAAGATCAATCTAGTAGGCTAAACCAAATTGATAATTTGAAGAGACTTGCAAAGATAACTTAATCACACATAAAAGAATTCAGAGGAGATTCAATATTTCTCATAGATAAACTTGATCATAAACCCACAATTCATTGGATCTCGACAAACACACCGCAAAAAGAGATACATCGAATAGATCTCCAGGAAGATCAAGGAGAACATGTATTGAGATTCAAAGAGAGAGAAGAAGCCATCTAGCTAATAACTATGGACTCGAAGGTCTGCGGTAAACTACTCACAACTCATTGGAGAGGCTATAGTGTTGATGTAGAAGCCCTCCATGGTTGATTCCCCCTCCGGCGGAGCGCCGGCGAAGGCTCCAAGATGGGATCTCGCGGATACAGAAGGTTACGGTGGTGGAAATAGTTTTTCATGGTCTCCTCTGATGTTCTCGGGGTACGTGGGTATATATAGGAGGAAGAAGTAGGCCGGTGGACGCCCGAGGGGCCCACGAGATAGGGGGCACGCCCAGTAGGGGGGGCGCGCCCTCCACCCTCGTGGCCTCCTCAATTGCTTCTTGACTTGCACTCCAAGTCCTCTGGATCACGTTTGTTCCAAAAAGATCGCTCCTGAAGGTTTCATTCCGTTTGGACTCCGTTTGATATTCCTTTTCTTCGAAACACTGAAATAGGCAAAAAAAATAGCAATACGGGCTGAGCGTTCGGATAGTAGGTTAGTCCCAAAAATGATATAAAAGTGTAAAGTAAAGCCCATAAACATCCAAAACGGGTAATATAATAGCATGGAACAATCTGAAATTATAGATACGTTCGAGACATATCAAGCATCCCCAAGCTTAATTCCTGCTCGTCCTCGAGTAGGTAAATGATAAAAACAAAATTTTTGATGTGGAATGCTACCTAGCATAATTCTCAATGTAATTTTATTTATTGTGGCATGATTGTTCAGATCCAAATGATTCAAAATAAAAGCTTATAAAATATAAAAAATAGTAATACTTTGAAGCATACTAACAAATAATCATGTCCTATCAAAATAGCATAGCCAAAGAAAGCTTATCCCTACAAAATCATATAGTTAGGCCATGCTTCATTTTCATTACACAAAATACTCCCATCATGCACAACCCCGATGACGAGCCGAGCAATTGGTTCATACTTTTTAACGCGCTTCAACTTTTTCAACTCTTACGCAATACATGAGCGCAAGCCATGGACATAGCACTATGGTGGTATATGATGGTGGTTGTGAGGAGACAAAAAGGGGAGAAGATAGTCTCACATCAACTAGGCGTATCAACGGGCTATGGAGATGCCCATCAATAGATATTAATGTGAGTGAGTAGGGATTGCCATGCAACGGATGCACTAGAGCTATAAATATATGGAAGCTCAACAAAAGATACTAAGTGGGTGTGCATCCAACTCGATTGCTCACGAAGACCTAGGGCATTTTGAGGAAGCCCATCATTGTAATATACAAGCCAAGTTCTATAATGAAAAATTCCCACTAGTATATGAAAGTGACAATACAAGAGACTCTCTATCATGAAGATCATGGTGCTATTTCAAAGCAAAAGTGTGGAAAAGAGATAGTAGCATTGTCCCTTCTCTCTTTTTCTCTCATTTGTTTTATTTTATTTTATTATTTGTTTAGCCTTTCTTCTTTTTTTTATTTGGTGGGCTCTTTGGCCTCTCTTTTTTTAAAGTCCGAAGTCTCATCCCGACTTGTGGGGGAATCATAGTCTTCATCATCCTTTCCTCTCTTGGGACAATGCTCTAATAATGAAGATCATCACACTTTTATTAATTTACAACACGAGCATTACAACTCAACACTTAGAACAAAATATGACTCTATATGAATGCCTCCAGCGGTGTACCGGGATGTGCAATGAATCAAGAGTGACATGTATGAAAATTATGAAGGTGGTCGTGCCACAAATACAATGTCAACTACATGATCATGCAAAGAGCAATATGACAATGATGGAGCGTGTCATAATAACAGAACGGTGGAAAGTTGCATGGCAATATATCTCGGAATGGCTATGGAAATGCCATAATAGGTAGGTATGGTGGCTGTTTTGAGGACGGTAAATCATGGGTGCATGATACCGGCGAAAGTTGCGTGGCACAATAGAGGCTAGCAAAGTGGAAGGGTGAGTGTGCGTATATCCATGGACTCACATTAGTCATAAAGAACTCATGTACTTATTGCAAAAGTCTACTTAGCCCTCGAAGCAAAGTACTACTATGCATGCCCCTAGAGGGATAGATTGGTAGGAAAAGACCATCGCTCGTCCCCGACTGCCACTCATAAGGAAGACAATCAAAAGAGCACCTCATGCAACAAATTTGTCACACAACTTTTACCATACGTGCATGCTACGGGACCTGCCAACTTCAACACAAGTATTTATCAATTTCATAATTATACACTAACATGACTCTAACATTACCACCTCTATATCTCAAAGCAATTATCAAGCATCAAATTGATCCTAGTGTTTTATGCACTTTCTATGATATTTTTTATTATACCCAACTTGGATGCTCATCATTCTAGGACCAAATTTATAATCATAGCAAATACCATGCTGTTCTAAAAGACTCTCAAAAAAATATAAGTGAAGCATGAGAGATCAAAAATTTATTCAAAATTAAACCACCGTTGTGCTCTAAAAGATATAAGTGAAGCACTAGAGCAAAAACTATCTAGCTCAAAAGATATAAGTGAAGCGCATAGAGTATTCTAATAAATTCTAATCAAGTGGGATTCTCTCAAAAGGTGTGTACAGCAAGGATGATTGTGGAAAACTAAAAAGCAAAAACTAATATCATACAAGACGCTCCAAGCAAAACACATATAATGTGGCGAATAAAAATATAGCTCCAAGTAAAGTTACCGATAAACGAAGACGAAAGAGGGGATGCCTTCCGGGGGCATCCCCAAGCTTAGATTTTTGGCTATTCTTGAATATCTTGGGGTGTCATGGGCATCCCCAAGCTTAGGCTCTTGCCACTCCTTATTCCATAGTCCATCAAATTTTTACCCAAAACTTGAAAACTTCACAACACAAAACTCAACAGGAAATCTCATAAGCTCCGTTGCGAAAGAAAGGAAAACCACCACATAAGGTAATGTAATGAACTCATTATTTATTTATATTTGTGTTAAACCTATTGTATTTCAACTTCTCTATGGTTCATACCACTTAATACTAGCCATAGATACATCAAAATAAGCAAACAACACATGAAAGGCAGAATCTGTCAAAAACAGAACAGTCTGTAGCAATCTGTAACTCTCGAATACTTCTGGAACTCTAAAACTCCAAAAAAAAATAGGAAGTCCTGGCCAATTTGTCTATTGATCTATAGAAAAACTAATCAATGCAAAAGCACGTTTCTGTGAATTACTAAAATTATTTTCGTGGGCGTAAAGTTTCTGTTTTTCAACAGAATCAAATTAACTATCACCATAGGTTGTCCTATAGGTTCTACTTGGCACAAACACTAATTAAAACATAAAAAACATCTAAACAGAGGGTAGATGCAAAATTTATTACTAAACAGAAACAAAAACAAAAAAACACAAATAAAATTGGGTTGCCTCCCAACTAGCGCTATCGTTTAACGCCCCTAGCTAGGCATAAAAGCGAGGATAGATCTAAGTGGTGCCATCTTTGGCACTCAATTCATAAGTAGCTCGCATGATAGATTAATAAGGTAATTTAACTTTCTTTCTTGTAAAGTGTTGCATGCCTTTCCTGATGTAGGGCGGAACCCTAGGGGCCGATCTTTCACGTTTGGAGTGGATCCTACGGGGGGAAACACGAAGAACATGCGGAAAACACAAGGGGAAACACGGGGAGAAACAAGAGGATCACTAAACCGACGAGGAATCAATCACACAAGTGCTAGATCACCGAAAACAAAGAGTAACTTATGATCCAAAATCAACAAAGGTAAGGATACAAAGGAACCGTTCTTCTCCGTGAGGAGGTCTTGATGGTCTTCCCTAGAAAGGGGTCTTGAATCCGCTTGGGGGATCTTCTCCGAAGAGGTCGTGAACTCCGAGGAGAAGTATCCAAGTGGATGAGCAAGGCTCTCACACAAATATGAGCTAAACCAATGCTAACCTAGAACGTACGGGATGAGGGAGTATATATAGTCAAAGGGCGAAGGGGTACACGGGTCACGGCCCAAAGGAGCTGCTCGCAGGCAGAGGGCGCCGGATGTCCAGGCGACGGGCCGGATGCCCGGGCGCTCACGAGGTGCCGGATGTCCGGGCTGGAGGGGCCGGATGTCCGGGCCAGTGGAGTTGACTCTTCTGTGCACTAGAGGGACGACGTCGGATGTCCGCGGCTTCAGGAGGCGCCGGATGTCCAGGGCGAACGCCGGATGTCCGGGCTGTCGGGGCAAGCTTCTGTGCTCCCTGGACACCAGTGTCGGATGTCCGGGATTTAGGCCGGATTTCCGGTGGGGGCCGGATGTCCGGGCTGGACGCCGGATGTTCGGTCCCTGTAGCTTCTTCTGCAGATGCCTGGCCTTGTGGATCTCCAGGGGCCGGATGTCCGGGGTCCTGGCCGGATGTCCGGTGCCTGTAGGCTCTTGCCTTCTTCCATGGGTTCTCTTCTTCCACGGACTTGGGGTCTTGACCATCTTCACGTGCATCCTCGGGAGGGTCCTCTTGGTACCTAATCATGCACAACATTCCGGGTTGAGGTAGTATCCATGTCTCGACAGGATCATATGAGATATCATTAAGGAGAGAAGTCACCTCGGTCTCGAGAGCTCTAGCACGTGCTCTAGTCATGGGTCCTCTTGAGGCTTGGTGAGGCGATGGAAGGTCCATGGGGATGACCGAAGGATGCTCCGCATCATTTCCTTAATGGAAATTGGAATCTAATATTCCCTTCCTTCATATCAATAATCGCACCAATCGTTCTAAGGAAAGGTCTACCAAGAATAATAGGGCAAGAAAGATTGCAATCTATATCGAGAATGATAAAATCTACGGGCACCAAATTCCTTCCCATCATTGATCCTTCCCATTGGCTTTTTAATGGTGGAATCCGCAAGGTGCAAATTTAAAGAGCAATCATCAAGATCATGGAAACCTAGAATATCACATAAAGTTTTCGGAATCATGGAAACACTAGCACCCAAATCACATAAAGCATAACACTCATGATCTTTAATTTTAATCTTTATAGTAGGTTCCCACTCATCATAAAGTTTTCTAGGTATAGAAACTTCCAAGTTAAGTTTTTCATCATAAGATTGCATCAAGGCATCAACAATATGCTTGGTAAAAGTTTTATTTTGACCATAAGCATGAGGAGAATTCACAACGGATTGCAACAAGGAAATACAATCTTCTAACGAACAATTATCATAATTAAATTCCTTGAAATCCAAGATAGTGGGTTCAATGTTGTTTAAAGTCTTGACCTCTCCAATCCCACTTTTACCAAATTTAGCATCAAGATCTAAAAACTCCGAATCATTGGGACGCCTTTTAACTAAAGTTGACTCATCTCCAATCCCATCATTATTAAGATTCATATTGAAAAAACAAAGATCTAATAGGGGACACATCAATAACTTTAAGATCTTCATCATTATTTTCATGGAAACTAGAAGGACACGCTTTTATAAAGCAATCTTTCTTAGCACGCAATCTAGCGGTTCTTTCTTTGCACTCATCAATGGAAATTCTCATAGCTTTGAGAGACTCATTGATATCATGCTTAGGAGGAGTAGATCTTAGTTTCAAAGAATCAACATCAAGCGAGAGTCGTATCAACGTTCCTAGCCAAATCATCAACTTTGATCAATTTTTCTTCAAGCAAGGCATTAAAATTCTTTTGAGAAATCATAAATTCTTTCACGCTATTCTCAAAATGAGAGGGCATCTTATTAAAATTACCATAAGAATTATTGTAGGAATTTCCATAATCACTAGAGGAACTACTAGGGAACGGTCTAGGATTAAAGTTTCCTCTATAAGCATTGTTTCCAAAATTATTCCTACCAACAAAATTCACATCCATAGATTCATTATTATTCTCAATCAAAGTAGACAAAGGCATATCATTGGGATCAATAGGAGCACTCTTAGTAGCAAACAATTTCATAAGTTCATCCATCTTTCCACTCAAAACATTAATTTCTTCTATAGCATGCACTTTTTTACTAGTACATCTTTCGGTGTGCCATTGAGAATAATTAGCCATAATATTATCAAGGAGTTTTGTAGCTTCTCCTAAGGTGATTTCATAAACGTGCCTCCCGTGGCCGAATCTAAAAGATATCTAGAAGCAAAATTTAATCCGGCATAAAATTTTTGTATGATCATCCATAAATTCAAACCATGAGTAGAGCAATTGCGAATCATCAATTTCATTCTTTCCGGAGATTGGGCAACATGCTCATGATCAAGTTGTTTAAAATTCATAATATCGTTCCTAAGAGTGATGATCTTAGCGGGAGGAAAATACTTAGAGATAAAAGCATCTTTGCATTTATTCCATGAATCAATACTATTCTTAGGCAAAGACGAAAACCAAACTTTAGCACGATCTCTAAGTGAAAACGGAAATAACTTCAATTTAACAATATCATTATCCGTATCTTTCTTCTTTTGCATCTCACACAAATCAACAAAGTTTTTTAGATGGGTAGCGGCATCTTCACTAGGAAGGCCGGAGAATTGATCTTTCATAACAAGATTCAGCAAAGCAGTATTGATTTCACAAGACTCAACATCATTAAGAGGAGCAATCGGTGTACTAAGGAAATCATTATTATTGGTATTGGAGAAATCACACAATTTGGTATTATCTTGCGCCATCGCGACAAGTAATCCAACACACAAGCAAACAAAAAGGCAAGCAAAATAGAGAGGAGATTGGGAAAGAGAGGGCGGAAAAACGGCAAGGGTGAAGTGGGGGAGAGGAAAACGAGAGGCAAATGGCAAATAATGTAAATGCGAGGGAGATGAGTTTGTGATGGGTACTTGGTATGTCTACTTGAGCGAAGACCTCTCCGGCAACGGCGCCAGAAATCCTTCTTGCTACGTCTTGAGCTTGTGTTGGTTTTCCTTGAAGAGGAAAGGGTGATGCAGCAATAGTAGCGTAAGGATTTCCCTCAGTTTTTGAGAACCAAGGTATCAATCCAGTAGGAGGCTCCTCAAAAGTCCCACGCACCTACACAAACAAACAAGAACTCGCAACCAACGCAATAAAGGGGTTGTCAATCCCTTCACAACCGCTTGCGAAAGTGAGATCTGATAGAGATAATATCATAAGATAAATATATTTTTGGTATTTTATAATATAGATTGGAAAAGTAAAGATGCAAATAAAAGTAGATTGAAAGCTTATATGATAAAATATAGACCCAGGGGCCATAGGTTTTACTAGTGGCTTCTCTCAAGATAGCATAAGTATTACGGTGGGTGCACAAATTACTGTCGAGCAATTGATAGAAAAGCGAATAATTATGAGATTATCTAGGCATGATCATGTATATAGGCATCACGTCCGTGACAAGTAGACCGACTCCTGCCTACATCTACTACCATTACTCCACACATCGACCGCTATCCAGCATGCATCTAGAGTATTAAGTTCATAAAGAATAGAGTAACGCATTAAGAAAGATGACATGATGTAGAGGGGTAAACTCATGCAATATGATATAAGCCCCATCTTTTTATCCTTGATGGCAACAATACAATGTGTGCCTTGCTGCCCCGGCTGTCACTGGGAAAGGACACCGCAAGATTGAACCCAAAGCTAAGCACTTCCCTCATTGCAAGAATGATCAATCTAGTAGGCCAAACCAAACTGATAATTCGAAGAGACTTGCAAAGATAACTTAATCACACATAAAAGGATTCAGAGGAGATTCAAATATTTCTCATAGATAAACTTGATCATAAACCCACAATTCATCGGATCTCGACAAACACACTGCAAAAAGAGATACATCGAATAGATCTCCAAGAAGATCAAGGAGAACATGGTATTGAGATTCAAAGAGAGAGAAGAAGCCATCTAGCTAATAACTATGGACCCGAAGGTCTGTGGTAAACTACTCACAACTCATCAGAGAGGCTATGGTGTTGATGTAGAAGCCCTCCATGGTTGATTCCCCCTCCGGCGGAGCATCGGCGAAGGCTCCAAGATGTGATCTCGCGGATACAGAAGGTTGCGGTGGTGGAAATAGGTTTTCGTGGTCGCCTCTGATGTTCTCGGGGTACGTGGGTATATACGAGGAAGAAGTAGGCCGGTGGACGCCCGAGGGGCCCACGAGATAGGGGGCGCCCAGTAGGGGGGCGCGCCCTCCACCTTCGTGGCCTCCTCGATTGCTTCTTGACTTGCACTCCAAGTCCTCTGGATCACGTTTGTTCGAAAAAGATCGCTCCCGAAGGTTTCATTCCGTTTGGACTCCGTTTGATATTCCTTGTCTTCGAAACACTGAAATAGGCACAAAAAAAGCAATACGGGCTGGGCCTCCGGTTAGTAGGTTAGTCCCAAAAATGATATAAAAGTGTAAAGTGAAGCCCATAAACATCCAAAACAGGTAATATAATAGCATGGAACAATCAAAAATTATAGATACGTTGGAGACGTATCAGGCATCAAGATCTATAGAGATAGATCAAGACGCTTAATTGGACTTTCACAAAGCACATATCTTGATAAAGTTTTCAAGAAGTTCAAAATGGATCAAGCAAAGAAAGGGTTCTTGCCTGTATTACAAGGTGTGAAGTTGAGTCAGACTCAATGCCCGACCACTGTAGAAGATAGAGAGAAAATGAAAGATGTCCCCTATGCTTCAGCCATAGGCTCTATCATGTATGCAATGTTGTGTACTGACGGATGTGTGCCTTGCTATTAGTTTAGCAGGGAGGTACCAAAGTAATCCAGGAGTGGTTCACTGGACAGCAGTCAAGAACATCCTGAAATACCTGAAAAGGACTAAGGATATGTTTCTCATTTATGGAGGTGACAAAGAGCTAGTCGTAAATGGTTACATTGATGCAAGCTTTGACACTGATCTGGACGATTCTAAATCGCAAACCGGATACGTGTTTATATTGAACAGTGGAGCTGTCAGTTGGTGCAGTTCCAAACAAAGCGTCGTGGCGGGATCTACGTGTGAAGCGGAGTACATAGCTGCTTCGGAAGCAGCAAATGAAGGAGTTCATATCCGATCTAGGTGCCATACCTAGTGCATCGGGTCCAATGAAAATCTTTTGTGACAATACTGGTGCAATTGCCTTGGCAAAGGAATCCAGATTTCACAAGACAACCAAGCACATCAAGAGACGCTTCAATTCCATCCGGGACCAAGTCCAGGTGGGAGACATAGAGATTTGCAAGATACATACGGATCTGAATGTTGCGCAGACCGCTGACTAAGCCTCTTCCACGAGCAAAACATGATCAGCACCAAGACTCCATGGGTGTTAGAATCATTCTTGTGTAGTCTAGATTATTGACTCTAGTGCAAGTGGGAGATCAAGGAAATATGCCCTAGAGGCAATAATAAAGTTATTATTTATTTCCTCATATCATGATAAATGTTTATTATTCATGCTAGAATTGTATTAACCGGAAACATGATACATGTGTGAATACATAGACAAAACATAGTGTCACTAGTATGCCTCTACTTGACGAGCTCATTGATCAAAGATGGTTGAGTTTCCTAACCATAGATATGAGTTATCATTTGATCAATGGGATCACATCATTAGAAGAATGATGTGATTGAATTGACCCATTCCATTAGCTTAGCACTTGATCGTTTAGTATGTTGCTATTGCTTTCTTCATGACTTATACATGTTCCTATGACTATGAGATTATGTAACTCCCGCTTACCGAAAGAACACTTTGTGTGCTACCAAATGTCACAACGTAATTGGGTGATTATAAAGGTGCTCTACAGGTGTCTCCGAAGGTACTTGTTGAGTTGACGTATTTCGAGATTAGGATTTGTCACTCCGATTTCAGAGATGTGTCTCTGGGCCCTCTCGGTAATGCACATCACTATAAGCCTTGCAAGCAATGTGACTAATGAGTTAGTTGTAGGATGATGCATTACATAACGAGTAAAGAGACTTGCCAGTAACGAGATTGAACTAGGTATTGAGATACCGACGATCAAATCTCGGGCAAGTAACATACCGATGACAAAGGGAACAACATATGTAGTTATGCGGTTTGACCAATAAAGATCTCTGTAGAATATGTGGGAACCAATATGAGCATCCAGGTTCCGCTATTCGTTATTGACCGGAGACGTGTCTCGGTCATGTCTACATAGTTCTCGAACCCGTAGGGTCCGCACGCTTAAAGTTTGGTGACGATCGATATTATGAGTTTTTGTGTTTTGATGTACCGAAGGTAGTTCGGAGTCCCGGATATGATCACGGACATGACGAGGAGTCTCGGAATGGTCGAGACGTAAAGATCGATATATTGGATGCCTATGTTCGGACATCGGAAGTGTTTCGGGAGGTTTCAGACATTTACCGGAGTACCGGGGGGTTAGCGGAAACCCCCAGGGAGTATATTGGCCCTAATGGGTCTTGGTGGGAGAAGAGGAGGGGCGGACAGGGCAGCCGCGTGCACCCTCCCCCTCTAGTTCGAATTGGACAAGGAGGGGGGCGGCGCCCCCCTTCTTTCCTTCTCCTCTCTCCCTTCTTTCCCCTCTCCTACTCCAACAAGGAAAGGAGGTGTCCTACTCCCGGTGGGAGTAGGACTCCCCCCTTGGTGCGCCCTCCTTGGTCGGCCGCCTCTCCCCCCTTGCTCCTTTATATACAGGGGCAGGGGCACCTCTAGACACAAGTTGATCTGTTGATCTCTCCCAGCCGTGTGCGGTGCCCCCCTCCACCATATTTCACCTCGGTAATATCGTAGTGGTGCTTAGGAGAAGCCCTGCATCGGTAGCATCATCGACTTCGTCATCACGCCGTTGTGCTGACGATACTCTCCTGCAAAGCTATGCTGGATCGGAGTTCGTGGGACGTCATCGAGCTGAACGTGTGCTGAACTCGGAGGTGTCGTACGTTCGGTACTTGGATCGGTCAGACCATGAGGACGTACGACTACATCAACCGCGTTGTGCTAACGCTTTCGCTTTCGGTCTACGAGGGTACGGGGACAACACTCTCCCTCTCGTTGCTATGCAGCACCATGATCTTGCGTGTGCGTAGGAAAATTTTTGAAATTACTACGGCCCCCAACAATTTGTTCACCAAGTCTCTACCAACTTCTACATTTCAGAAATATGTTCATGGGATTGGTATGTGACGGCTTCGGAATTTGCAAGAATCACGGGGGGTACCTTCCTGAATTGTTCTTGTTTAAAGCCTCATATTATATTCTTTTTCCCTTCATGAGTTTACTTTACAAGTACACATAAAGGTTTTTAATGAGGTAATATCAACATGAGGTTTTCATGTCATACTTTTTGTTTTCCCCACTGGGTTTTAAGGGAAGTATATATGGCATATTTATTGTCCTCTGAACTCTATGGGTTTCTCATGTTGAGTTGAAAGAGGCAATGACTATTATATTTTGCATTATTTTCTCCTTATTTTTTCCACTAGGTTTGAAGGAGTTCTGGCAACATATCAAACACTATACTCCTCATATTTTTCCCACAGGGTTTTTGGAGGAGACTCTTTCAAGACGATGATGCTACCTGGACAAGCATGGATTAGGGGGAGTGTTAAGATTAATTAACATAGTAATTAAGGGATTAATCCCTGCTTGTAATAACTATTGACGGTTGCTTTCTGCAATCGTTGCGTCACTCTGTACAAACCGACGCCTCGACACCCCCTTGTAAACGCATGTTCCAGTGCTATATATAGCACTTCACTAATGCAAAGAGGAGAGTTCGATCATTTTTCTTTTCGATCTCAAACAAGTGTTTTCCTCTTGTTTTTGTGCTTGATGTCCCTCTTCCCCTTTCAAGTGTGAAGAAGATTACCACCTAGGATTTCACCCTACAACACAAAATGAAGGTGTAAGCCACTTATTTATGAAGTGTAAAGCCATCACTCAAGTGTGGTAAACCTTGATGGTGTGTAACAACCCAATTTCTCAATTTGGATGTTATACATAGATCATTCATATGCATTCATTATTTATTTGCATTTTGGATTTTATTTGGTTACGATCTAAGAAATCTTAAGCAACTCAAGGACCCAAGGAGAGAGATGGAGGTTTCATAAATTTTCATTTTTGAATTTATTCAAATTTGAAAAAATGGATCAATTTGATTTCAACAAATTCTTTCCAATTATTTCTGAAACAATAAAAATAAAAGAGAGAAGATAAAAGGACTTCTTCAAAACAGAGGAGAAATGTTGGCAAAGAAATTTGGAAGTTAAATTATTTTATTTGAATTTTATTTGCAATTTTATTCAGTTGAATTAGAGAAAAACATGCATTTTTAAATATTGCATTTAGTCCAAAAAAATGTTCACTTTGTCCCAAATATTAGGCAGATGGTGAAAATTGTTTCCGGAATTTTTAGGATTTTTATTTTGTTTTAATAGGATTTTTCTTCAAAATGTTTCAAAAAAACAGAAGTGCCGATTGGGCTGCCCACCGGGCCAGAGCCGAGCCAGTGGCGCCACCGCCCTCAACCCCGTGCCCACGCCGGACTCCCGCCGGAGTCCGAGCACGCCCCGCCACCGCGACCCCCTGCCCAAGTTGGCCTCCCCCCGGGCTTTAAAAGTCGACCCCCTCCACCCTCAAGTCACCGTCGCTCAAGCCGCCACCACCACGCCGCTCGCCGCCCACCGATGCTGCTGCGCCGCCGCCACCCGCTCCCGAACCCCGCAGCCGGAGTTGCCGCCGAAGCCACCGAGCCACCGCCGTCGCGCCTCGCCTCGCTGTTGACCTCGCCGGAGGCGCCGTTGACCGATCCGGTATAAACCCGTCCAGGTTCGCCGGTTTATTTCTGTTTTTTTAGAAGTTTCGATTTAGATCGATTTTATTTTTTTTATTTAGTTTAAATATCGGATGTTCATCCAATTCGTTCTGTTAATGAACGAGTTCATTCGTTAATCTCTGTTAGTGGACGTTCGTCTGATAGATTTTTCTTTTTCTGTTTATTTTTCACCCAGGGACCTATCCACGAATACTTTTATCATGATTTAGCCCCTGATTTCAAACTAGCCTAACTTTTAGCTCGTTTGTCAAAATTAGATGAAACATTTTCCTAAATCTTCATAACGATCCCCTCTTTCTAGAAAACAACTTGAACATGATTTTGACAATTTAAAATTTGAGTTTAATTCAGATTAGTATTTGATCTTGTTTCGTTTGCTTCTTGAGTTTCGTAGCTCTGTTTGAGTTGATTCTTTTTGCAAATCGAAGTTAATCACATGTACCTATTGTTAAGATATAATCCACATGAAAATAATGCTGTTAGAATTTGTTTTATATTTAATTTAGTTGTGTGCTTGTTTCGAGTTTTATTTGGATCTTTTCTCGATTTCTCTTTATATCGTTTGCTTGATTGCTTATGTATGCTACTGTTTGTCTACGCTCGATTATCCGGACTGCGAAGCTTGTTACTATGAATCTCTAGAGTTTTCCGATCGTCGGCAAGGCAAGTTACACTTTGATCATACCTTTTATACCCAATTTTTACTATGCATTAGTTTTGCCCCTCAAATATTTGCATGAGTAGGATTGGGAACATGTGCTTTGGTTGTAGTACTTGAGGTAGGAACCTATTACCTTTGATCACCCCGGGAATATAAGTTATGCTCAATTATTGCTTAGCCAGCCTCGTAGACGGGGATTGGATCATGATGTACATGGAAGTTGTGAGAGTTAATAATTTTGGATAACATTAAGGTGGCAACTTTAATACACATCTGGGTGGATTGGTTGCGACATCTGGGGAAACCAGTGCTTGCCCATTTGGGAAATCCCGGAGTACCCGTGTGATTTTTTCTCGATTCGCCACCCAGGCTCAAAGGGATCATATGATATTTCATGCCTAGAAACTTCCGTGTGCAGCCACAAGCCATTATGGGCTCTGGTATAGTTGAGTAAGTTGTATGAGCTCTTGAAGAGGTGGACTAGCACATGTAGGGGAAAGTAGGTGTACCGGTCTACCCAGAGTAGAGAGTTAATGCTTTAGAAAGACTATGTCTCGATCTTCCGATCATGGATGCGGTCGAGTCTTGTGGGAAAAAGTGTGCAACCTCTGCAGAGTGCATAAACTAATCATGGTTAGCCGTGTCCCCGGTTATACACATCTTGAGTATCTAGAAGTGGATATTATTGTTGATCTCATCATTCTTTAATTAATGAATTGGGTTTAATGGTGATACTTGTTTAATGACGGGATTTGAGTTGGAGGAACCTTCTCAAATATTGGTTTAACTTTGTAGTAAATAAAATTTATTCCTTTGTTGTAGGGGAAAATTAACTTTATGCAAAATATTAAACTTAGAGCCTCCACCAGCCAAATATGCATGTAGATATAGTTTCTTGCATTCATTGCTTTACATTGTAACTCTGCCAGCATATTCAATGTGCTGACCTACATGGATGCAACATCTCATGTTGCAAACTTTACCAACGAAGAATAAGGTGCGATAGGTCATTGTCATGCACTCAGCTATGCCGTTGGAGTTGATGGACTCATTTACCTTTGAAGCTTCTACAGTTATTTAGTTTAGATGGCCTTCCACCATTTTATTTATGTAACAGATACTATTTTTGAGGACCTCGATGTAATAAGTGTGTGATTGTACTCTGTTATAATTCCTCGAGAACTGTCTGTGTCAGCATACCGATCTAGGGATGACACTTAAGCACAAAGATTTTGGTCCATTGGGATTATGGTCGCTACAAGATGGTATCAGAGCACACGCTAACTGTAGGACGCGACCACTAGGAAAAGCCATAGGATTATTCTTCTTTGCTCATTTCTAATTCTCCTCTATTTCTAGTTTATAGATGGCGGATCCCAGGAACAAGTTCACTCAGCCGGATGAGGACGCCCCTTTCGGACGACACTTGAAGGAAGTCACAAAGTACCTAAACATCAGACTACCAAGCTTCACTGGAACTTTCTCTGCAACTTTACCGGAAGAGGAGCGCTGGAGGATCAAAGTTCGTGTACCTGGGAGGACGTTTGCGCCAACAACAGAACCCATTGATTTTACTTTGGATGCACCAAGTTGGAACTTGGGAAAGAGCATGGCAGCCCACATCACTTTTGGACACATTTGTGAGGTGTACCACAAGGAGCTTGAAGACACCGTCTATCAGATATGTGGACGCCGAGATGAGGAATGAGAGATGTTTCATACCAGGAAGGATGGATCAATTGCAGCTTACATTCAGGAGATGGATCAGCACATTCGCTGATACGAGAACCAGATGTGCTCTATCATGAAGAAGACCAAGAAGCTGATGAAGAGGAATATTGAGCTAGAAGAGGAAGTCAAGTCAACACGTGATGGATATGAAGAATAAATTGATGTGCTCCTGGAGAAGCATGAAGACCTGAAGAAGAAGCTAGGAATACCCGTGGAGAACCAGAAGCGAGAACCTGAAGGGGAGATTCGTTCTGAGGACTACATCATCTTGGACGACACCAACACGGACAGTGATGCAAATGATGATAGTCATGACGACTACATAGATGAAGCTGGAGCAGATATTATGGAGTCTTCCACCGATCAAAATTTCTAGACGACCACCATGTTACTAGTAGTATTCTTCCAAGTAGTTAGCTTCGATCGATTTGTAATCGTAGTTTAGAACATATGTGTGAACCTTGTTTGATTTGAATGAAGTGAATTGATTGTATTTGCCTCATATACATATGGGTAGTGAAATCTCTCTTAGACCTTATTCTATTCTATTTTCTCACCCCTTCTTAACCATCAGATGCCTCCGAGACGTGACACCAGATTCGTGTTTCCACCGGAGCTCACCCAGTTGATACAGCAGCAGAATACCTTGATGCAGATGTTAGTCTAGAACCAGAACCAGAACTAAGGCAACAAGAACAACCCACCGCCACCACCCCGTGTTGACAACCTAGACCGTTTTTTGAGGTTAAATCCGCCGGTGTTCTCTAGCAGCACCGAGCCAATTGTTGCAGATGATTGGCTCCGCAAGATTGGGAGAGAGCTGACCATTGCAGGATGCATATATGCGGAGAGAGAGCTTGATGGACCCGCAGCATCTTGGTGGGAGAACTTCACCACCACTTACCCCATAGCTACTGTTACATGGGATCAGTTTCAGCAGGCCTTCTGCACCGTACATGTTTCAGCTGGAGCTATGAATTTGAAGAAGCGCGAGTTTCGCAACTTACGCCAAGGGAGTAGTACAGTGGGACAGTATGTGGATGAGTTCAGCAAGCTAGCATGCTATGCCCCAGATGATGTGGCCACGGATGCCGCGAAGCAGGAGAAGTTTCTTGAGGGACTCAATGATGAGCTAAGTACGCAGTTGATGGTGGCAACTTTCAACAAATACCAAGAGTTGGTAGACAGGGCCCTCATGATAGAAGGCAAGCAGCAATAGATTGATAATCGCAAGAGGAAGTACGGACAGGGAGGTACAATTCTGGAGCTCAGCAGAAGCCTCGCTATTCCCCGTACTCGGGAGGACATACTCATAACCATGGAGGCCATAACCATGGAGGACATACGCACAATGGAGGAAGTTCACACAACCACAGTGGCCCTAAGAATGGCAATGGGAATGGAGGAAGCAACAGTCAGAACCGTTCCAACCTCGCAACACCTGCCAAGAAGGATCTGAGTCACGTTACTTGTTTCAAGTGCGGGAAGATCGGACATTACGCCACTGAATGTTCTGAAGCAAAGAATGGAAATGGCAATGGAAGTTATGGAAAGAAGCCTAACCCCTTCACCAGAGGTCAGGTGAACCACATCAGTGTGGAGGAGATTGGGGAGTATCCCGACACAGTTGTTGGTAAGTTTTTGATTAATGCATTTACATCACTTGTTCTTTTCGATACTGGTGCATCTCATTCATTCATATCAAGGGGATTTGTGGACAAGTTCAAGTTGCCAATCGTAGCTCTTATGTCACCTATGTTAGTGAGTTCCCCAGGAGCAGAGTATATGGCTAGTAGGGGATGTTATCAATTGCCAGTAACCATAGGTAGACATGTTTTCCCCAGCGACCTTATTGTCCTAGAGTCACAAGGATTGGACGTGATCCTAGGCATGGATTGGCTATCCAAGTTTGAGGGAAATATCGATTGCGCCAGTAAATCAATTCTTCTCACCACCCCGGAAGGAAAAAGGATCAAGTATGTGTCTAGGCATACGCCAAGGAGGACACAGGTAAATTCACTATCTGGAGTTGTTCAGGAGGAAGTACCAGTAGTGAAGGATTACCCCGATGTATTTTCGGAGGAGTTACCAGGCATGCCACCAGATTGAGATATTTAGTTTTTGATTGAGTTATTGCCAGACACCGGACCAATATCCAAGAGGCCGTATCGGATGCCCACAAATGATCTGGAGGAAATTAAGAAGCAGATAAAGGAGTTACTAGAGAAAGGTTATATTCGACCAAGTTCATCACCTTGGGGAGCCCCAGTGCTTCTAATTGAGAAGAAGGATGGATCTTTGAGGATGGTTGTTGAATATCATGCACTGAATGAGGTGACGATCAAGAACAAATACTCTCTGCCGATGATCAATGATTTGTTTAACCAGCTGCAGGGAGCTAAGGTTTTCTCCTAGATTGATCTTCGATCAGGTTATCACCAGCTGAAGATCTGAGAGCAGGATATACCTAAAACAGCTTTTACCACAAGATATGGGCTATATGAGTATACAGTTATGTCATTTGGTTTGACTAATGCCCTTGCCTATTTCATGAGTATGATGAACAAGGTGTTCATGGAGTTTTTGGACAAGTTTGTCGTGGTGTTCATTGATGATATATTGGTCTACTCAAAGAATGAAGAAGAGCATAAGGAACATTTGCGCTTGGTTCTCGAGAAGCTCAGGGAACATCAGTTGTATGCCAAGTTCAGCAAATGCGAGTTTTGGTTGAAGGAAGTTGGATTTCGTTGTTATCAGGAGAAGGAATAGCAGTAGAACATACCAAGGTTGCATTTGTCACTAAGTGGTTGGCACCCACCTCAGTTGGAGAGATCAGGAGTTTTCTTGGACTCGCAGGTTATTACCGGAGATTTATTGAGATTTTTTCCAAGATTGTGAAGCCCATGACAGGTTATTGAAGAAGGACACCAAGTTTAAATGGATTGGGGATTGTGAGGCCAGTTTTCAGGAGTTGAAGAAACGTTTGGTTACAGCCTAGTGTTCATTCTCCCAGACATACGCAAGGATTTCCAAGTTTACTGCGACGCTTCACGTCAGGGACTTGGAGGTGTTCTTACACAGGACGGAAGTGAAGGAAATATGCCCTAGAGGCAATAATAAAGTTATTATTTATTTCCTTATTTCATGATAAATGTTTATTATTCATGCTAGAATTGTATTAACCGGAAACATGATACATGTGTGAATACATAGACAAACTTAATGTCACTAGTATGCCTCTACTTGACTAGCTCATTAATCAAAAATGGTTATGTGTCCTAAACATAGACATGTGTTGTCATTTAATTAATGGGATCACATCATTAAGAGAATAATGTGATTGACTTGACCCATTCCGTTAGCCTAGCACTTGATCGTTTAGTATGTTGCTATTGCTTTCTTCATGACTTATACATGTTCCTGTAACTATGAGATTATGCAACTCCCGTTTGCCGGAGGAACACTTTGGGTGCTACCAAACATCACAACGTAACTGGGTGATTATAAAGGAGTACTACAGGTGTCTCCAAAGGTACATGTTGGGTTGGCGTATTTCGAGATTAGGTTTTGTCACTCCGATTGTCGGAGAGGTATCTCTGGGCCCTCTCGGGAATGCACATCACTATAAGCCTTGCAAGCATTGTAACTAATGAGTTAGTTACGGAATGATGTATTACGGAACGAGTAAAGAGACTTGCCGGTAATGAGATTGAACTAGGTATTGGATACCGACGATCGAATCTCGGGCAAGTAATATACCGATGACAAAGGGAACAACGTATGTTGTTATGCGGTTTGACCGATAAAGATCTTCGTAGAATATGTAGGAGCCAATATGAGCATCCAGGTTCCGCTATTGGTTATTGACCGAGAATAGTTCTAGGTCATGTCTACATAGTTCTCGAACCCGTAGGGTCCGCACGCTTAAGGTTTCGATGACAGTTTTATTATGAGTTTATGAGTTTTGATGTACCGAAGGAGTTCGGAGTCCCGAATGAGATCGGGGACATGACGAGGAGTCTCAAAATGATCGAGACGTAAAGATCGATATATTGGACGACTATATTCGGAGTTCGGAAAGGTTCCGAGTGATTCGGGTATTTATCAGAGTACCGGAGAGTTACGGAATTCGCCGGGAGAAGTATTGGGCCTTATTGGGCCATACGGAAAGAGAGAGGGCTGCCTAGGGCAGGCCGCCCCCCATGGCCTAGTCCGAATTGGACAAGGGGAGGGCCGCACCCTCCTTCCTTCCCTTCTCTCTTCCCTTCCTTGTCTCCTACTCCTACTACTTGGAAGGACTCCTAGTTGGACTAGGAAGGGGGAATCCTACTCCCGGTGGGAGTAGGACTCCCCTAGGTGCGCCATAGAGAGGGCGGCCCTCCCTCCACCACTCCTTTATATCTACGGGGCAGGGGGCACCCCATAGACACACAAGTTGATCTACGGATCGTTCCTTAGCCGTGTGCGGTGCCCCCCTCCACCATATTCCACCTCGGTCATATCGGCACGGAGTTTAGGCGAAGCCCTGCGTCGGTAGAATATCATCATCGTCACCACGCCGTCGTGCTGACGGAACTCATCCCCGACACCCTGCTGGATTGAAGTCCGGGGATCGTCATCGAACTGAACGTGTGCAGAACTCGGAGGTGCCGTACGTTCGGTGCTTGGATCGGTCGGATCGTGAAGACGTACGACTACATCAACCACGTTGTCATAACGCTTCCGCTTACGGTATACAAGGGTATGTGGACAATACTCTCCCCTCTCGTTGCTATGCCCTCACCATGATCTTGCATGTACGTAGGAAATTTTTTGAAATTACTACGTTCCCCAACAGTGGCATCCGAGCCTAGGTTTTATGCGTTGATGTTATATGCACGAGTAGAACACAAGTGAGTTGTGGGCGATACAAGTCATACTGCTTACCAGCATGTCATACTTTGGTTTGGCGGTATTGTTGGATGAAGCGGCCCGGACCGACATTACGCGTACGCTTACGAGAGACTGGTTCTACCGACGTGCTTTGCACACAGGTGGCTGGCGGGTGTCAGTTTCTCCAACTTTAGTTGAACCGAGTGTGGCTAAGCCTGGTCCTTGCGAAGGTTAAAACAGCACTAACTTGACGAACTATCGTTGTGGTTTTGATGAGTAGGTAAGAACGGTTCTTGCTCAGCCCGTAGCAGCCACGTAAAATTCGCAACAACAAAGTAGAGGACGTCTAACTTGTTTTTGTAGGGCATGTTGTGATATGATATGGTCAAGACGTGATAAGATATAAGTTATTGTATGAGATGCTCATGTTTTGTTGAAGTTATCGGCAACTGGCAGAAGCCCTATGGATGTCTCTTTGTTGCATAAGATGCAAGTGCCAAATAATTGCTTTACTTTATCGCTATACGAAGCAATAGTTGCAAGAGCAATAGTTGGTGAGACAACCATGTGATGACACATTGATATAGATCAAGATGATGAAGATCATGGTGTCGTGCCGGTGACGATAGAGATCATGACAGTACTTGGAGATGGAGATCAAAGGCGCAAGATGATCATGGCCATATCATGTCACATATTTTTTATTACATATGTGTTTATCTATTATACATCTTATTCTTGCTTTGATTGACGGTAGCATTTTAAGATGATCTCTCACTAATTATCAAGAAGTGTTCTCCCTGAGTATGCACCGTTGCCAAAGTTCGTCGTGCCCAGACACCACGTGATGATCGGGTGTGACAAGCTCTACGTCCATCTACAACGGGTGCAAGCCAGTTTTGCACACGCGGAATACTCAGGTTAAACTTGACGAGCCTAGCATATGCAGATATGGCCTTGGAGCACGGAGACCGAAAGGTCGAGCGTGAATCATATAGTAGATATGATCAACATAGTGATGTTCACCATTGAAAACTACTCCATCTCACGTGATGATCGGTTATGGTTTAGTTGATTTGAACCACGTGATCACTTAGATGACTAGAGAGATGTCTGTCTAAGTGGGAGTTCTTAAGTAATATGATTAATTGAACTTCAATTTATCATGAACTTAGTCCTGGTAGTATTTTGCAAATTATGTTGTAAGTGTTGGGGAACGTTGCAGAAAATTAAAATTTTTGCTACGGCTTCACCAAGATCCATCTATGAGTTCATCTAAGCAACGAGTAACGGGAGAGAGTTTGCATCTACATACCACTTGTAGATCGCGTGCGGAAGCTTGCAAGGTGATGATGGAGTCGTACTCGAACGTGATTCAGATCACCGATGCCCAAGTGCTGAACGGACAGCACCTCCGCGTTCAACACACGTACGGGACGAGCGACGTCTCCTCCTTCTTGATCCAGCAAGGGGGAAGGAGAGGTTGAGGAAGACAGCTCCACCGGCAGCACGACGGCGTGGTGATGGTGGAGAAGCAGTACTCCGACAGGGCTTCGCCGAGCTCTTACGGAGGAGGAGATGTGTTGGGGAGGGGAGGGGCTGCGCCTTGGGAGTTGGTACAGCAGCCCCCCTCCCTCCCCCCTTTATATAGGCCCCAGAGGGCGCCCCCGAGATCCAATCTCCAGGGGCGGCGGCCAAGGGGGTGGAGTGCCCCCAAGCGGGGCGCCCACCCCTAGGGTTTCAACCCTAGGCGCAGGGTGGGCCTAGGGGCGCACCAGCCCCTATGGGCTGGTTTCCTTCCCTTTCAGCCCATGGGGCCCTCCGGATAGGTGGCCCCACCGGTGGACCCCGGGACCCTTCCGTGGTCCCAGATTTTACCGGAGACCCGAAACTTTCCCGATGGCGAATCACCACTTCCTATATATTATTCTTTACCTCCGGACCCTTCCGAACTCCTCGTGACGTCCGGGATCTCATCCGAGACTCGAACAACATTCGGTAGTCACATACTTGACTTCCTACTAACCCTAGCGCCACCGAACCTTAAGTGTGTAGACCCTACGGGTTCGGGAGACACGCAGACATGACCGAGACGACTCTCGGCAATAACCAACAGCGGGTCCGATACCCATGTTGGCTCCCACATGCTCCTCGATGATTTCATCGGTTGAACCACGATGTCGAGGATTCGATCAAACCCTCATATACAATTCCTTTGTCAATCGGTGCGTTACTTGCCCGAGACTCGATCGTCGGTATCCCAATACCTTGTTCAGTCTCGTTATCGCAAGTCACTTTACTCGCATCGTAATGCATGATCCCGTACAACACCTTGGTCAACTTGAGCTCATTATGATGATGCATTACCGAGTGGGCCCAGAGATACCTCTCCGTCATACGGAGTGACAAATCCCAGCCTCGATCCGTGTCAACCCAACAGATACTTTCGGAGATACCGTAATGCACCTTTATAGTCACCCGATTACGTTGTGACGCTTGATACACCCAAGGCACTCTTACGGTAACCGGAGTTACACGATCTCATGGTCGAAGGAATAGATACTTGACATTGGCAAAGCTTCTAGCAAACGAACTATACGATCTTTTATGCTATGCTTATGATTGGGTCTTGTCCATCACATCATTCTCCTAATGATGTGATCCCGTTATCAACGACATCCAATGTCCATAGTCAGGAAACCATGACTATCTATTGATCACAACGAGCTAGTCAACTAGAGGCTCACTAGGGACATTTGTGGTCTTCGTGTTCACACGTGTATTACGATTTCCGGATAACACAGTTATAGCATGAACAAAAGACAATTATCATGAACATTGAAATATAATAATACTTTTATTATTGCCTCTAGGGCATATTTCCAACAGTCTCCCACTTGCACTAGAGTCACCAATCTAGTTACATTGTGATGAATCGAACACCCATAGAGTTCTGGTGTTGATCATGTTTTGCACGCGAGAGAGGTTTAGTCAACGGATCTGCGACATTCAGATCCGTGTGCACTTTGCAAATCTCTATGTCTCCATCTTGAATATTTTCACGGATGGAGTTGAAACGACGCTTGATGTGCCTAGTCTTCTTGTGAAACCTGGGCTCCTTGGCAAGGGCAATAGCTCCAGTGTTGTCACAGAAGAGTTTGATCGGCCCCGACGCATTGGGTATGACTCCTAGGTCGGTGATGAACTCCTTCACCCAAATCGCTTCATGCGCTGCCTCCGAGGCTGCCATGTACTCCGCTTCACACGTAGATCCCGCCACGACGCTCTGCTTGCAGCTGCACCAGCTTACTGCTCCACCATTCAACATATACACGTATCCGGTTTGTGACTTAGAGTCATCCAGATCTGAGTCGAAGCTAGCGTCGACGTAACCCTTTACGACGAGCTCTTCGTCTCCTCCATAAACGAGAAACATGTCCTTTGTCCTTTTCAGGTACTTCAGGATATTCTTGACCGCTGTCCAAAGTTCCTTGCGGGATTACTTTGGTATCTTGCAACCAAACTTACGGCAAGGTTTACATCGGTCCAGTACACAAAGATGGCATACATAATAGATCCTATGGCTGAAGCATAGGGATGACACTCATCTCTTCTTTATCTTTTGCCGTGGTCGGTGACTGAGCCGAGCTCAATCTCACACCTTGTAACATAGGCAAGAACCCCTTCTTGGACTGATCCATTTTGAACCTCTTCAAAATCTTATCAAGGTATGTGCTTTGTGAAAGACCTATGAGGCGCCTCGATCTATCTCTATAGATCTTGATGCCTAATATATAAGAAGCTTCTCCAAGGTCCTTCATTGAAAAACACTTGTTCAAGTAGGCCTTAATGATGTCCAAAGTTTTGTATCATTTCCCATCAAGAGTATGTCATCTACATATAATAGGAGAAATGCTACAGAGCTCCCACTCACTTTCTTGTAAACGCAGGCTTCTCCATAAGTCTCATAAACCCAAACGCTTTGATCATCTCATCAAAGCGAATGTTCCAACTCCGAGATGCTTGCACCAGTCCATAAATGGATCGCTGGAGCTTGCATACTTTGTTAGCGCTTACGAGGATCGACAAAACCTTCCGCTGCATCATATACAGCTCTTCCTTAAGATGTCCGTTAAGGAATGCCGTTTTGACGTCCATCTGCCATATCTCATAATCATAGTATGCGGCAATTGCTAACATGATTCGGACAGACTTAAGCTTCGCTACGGGAGAGAATGTCTCGTCGTAGTCAATCCCTTGAACTTGTCGATAACCCTTAGTGACAAGTCGAGCTTTATAGATGGTGACATTTCCATCCGCGTCCGTCTTGTTCTTAAAAATCCATTTGTTTTCTATCGCTCGCCGATCATCGGGCAAGTCTGTCAAAGTCCATACTTTGTTTTCATACATGGATTCTATCTCGGTTTCATGGCTCCAAGCCATTTGTTGGAATCCGGCCCGCCATTGCTTCTTCATAGTTCAAGGTTCATTGTTGTCTAGCAACATGATTTCCATGACAGGTTGCCGTACCACTGCAGTGCGGAACGTGTCCTCGTGGACCTTCGAAGTTCAAGAGTAACTTGATCCGAAGTACCTTGATCATCATCATTGTTTTCCTCTTGATTGGTGTGGGCATCACAGAACGGTTTCTGTGCTGCACCACTTTCCCGCTCGAGAGGTAGTACTTCATCGAGTTCTACTTTCCTCCCACTTACTTCTTTCGAGAGAAACTCTTTCTCCGAAAGCATCCGTTCTTAGCAACAAAGACCTTGCCTTCGGATCTTAAGTAGAAGGTATACCCGACAGTTTCCTTGGGTATCCTATGAATACGCATTTTTCCGACTTGGGTTCGAGCTTTTCAGTTGAAGTTTCTTGACATAAGCATCGCATCCCCAAACTTTTAGAAACGACAGCTTAGGTTTCTTCCCAAACCATAATTCATACGGTGTCGTCTCAACGGATTTAGACGGTGCCCTATTTAAAGTGAATGTAGCTGTCTCTAGAGCGTATCCCCAAAATGACAGCGGTAAATCGGTAAGAGACATCATAGACCGCACCATATCCAATAGAGTGTGATTACGATGTTTGGACACACCATTTCGCTGAGGTGTTCCAGGCGGCGTGAGTTGTGAAACGATTCCACATTTTCTTAAGTGTGTACCAAATTCGTGACTTAAGTATTCTCCCCCACGATCTGATCGTAGGAACTTTATCTTACGGTCACGTTGATTCTCTACCTCACTCTGAAATTCCTTGAACTTTTCAAAGGTCTCAGACTTGTGTTTCATTAAGTAGACATACCCATATCTACTCAAGTCATCAGTGAGAGTGAGAACATAACGATATCCTCCATGAGCCTCAACGCCATTGGACCGCACACATTGGTATGTATGATTTCCAACAAGTTGGTTGCTCGCTCCATTGTTCCGGAGAACGGAGTCTTGGTCATCTTGCCTAAGAGGCAAGGTTCGCATGTGTCAAACGATTCATAATCAAGAGACTCTAAAAGTCCATCAAGATGGAGCTTCTTCATGCGCTTGACACCAATGTGACCAAGGCGGCGATGCTACAAGTATGTGGGACTATCATTATCAACTTTACATCTTTTGCATCCACACTATGAACATGTGTAATACTACGCCGAGATTCATTAAGAATAAACCATTGACCATCGGAGCATGACCATAAAACATATCTCTCATATAAATCGAACAACCATTATTCTCGGACTTAAATGAGTAGCCATCTCAGATTAAACGAGATCCGAGATACAATGTTCATGCTCAAACATGGCACTAAATAACAATTATTGAGGTTCAAAACTAATCCCGTAGGTAAATGTAGAGGCAGCGTGCCGGCGGCGATCACATCGACTCGAACCATTCCCGACGCGCGATCGTCACCTCGCCCTTCGCCAGGTCTCCGCTTATTCCGCAGCTCTGCTGTGAGTTACAAATATGAGCAACGGCACCGGTATCAAATACCGGTGAGTTACTACGAGTAATCGTAAGGTACACATCAATTACATGTATATCAAATATACCTTTGGTGTTGCGGCCTTCTTATCCGCTAAGTATTTGGGGCAGTTCCGCTTCGAAGGTCCCTTCCCTTGCAATAAAAGCACTCGGTCTCGTGCTTGGGTCCATTCTTTGACTTCTTCCCGCAACAAAGCTTACGGGCGCGGCAACATCTTTGCCGTCCTTCTTGAAGTTCTTCTTACCCTTGCCCTTCTTGAACTTAGTGGTCTTATTGACCATCAACACTTGATGTTCTTTCTTGATTTCAGCCTCTGCTGACTTCAAAGATCGAGAACACTTCAGAATGGTCTTTACCATCCCCGCATGTTGTAGTTCATCACAAAGCTCTTGTAGCTTGGTGGGAGCGATCGAGGATTCTGTCAATGACCGCCTCATCCGGGAGGTTAATGTTCACGGGTCATACGGTTGTGCAACCTGACATCTTCGTGATGTGCTCATTGACGTAACTGTTCTCCTCCATCTTACAAGCTGAGAACTTGTCGGAGACATCATATCTCTCGACCGGGCATGAGCTTGGAAAACTAGTTTCAGCTCTTGAACATCTCATATGCTCCGTGATGCTCAAAACACTTTTGGAGCCCCGGTTCTAAGTCTAAAGCATGCCGCACCGAACGAGGGAGTAATCATCAAGACGAGTTTCCCAAGCGCTCATAACGCCTTGGTTCTTCGGGGCACGGAGCGGCACCTAGCGGTCCTTCTAGGACATATTGCTTCTGGCAGCTATGAGGATGATCTCGTGTTCGGACCCAGTCCGTATAGTTGCTGCCATCATCTTTCAGCTTGGTTTTCTAGGAACGCGTTGAAGTTCATGTTGACATTAGCGTTGGCCATTGATCTACAAGACATATTTGCAAAGGTTTTAGACTAAGTTCATGATAATAAAGTTCTAATCAAATTATGAACTCCCACTTAGATTAGACATCCTCTAGTCATCTAAGTGTTACACGATCCGAGTCGACTAGCCCGTGTCCGATCATCACGTGAGACGGACTAGTCATCGCCGGTGAACATCTTCATGTTGATCGATCTTCCATACGACTCGTGTTCGACCTTTCGGTCTCCGTGTTCCGAGGCCATGTCCGCACATGCTAGGCTCGTCAAGTTAACCCTAAGTGTTTTCGCTGTGTAAACTGTCTTACACCCGTTGTATGTGAACGTAAGGATCCATCACACCCGATCATCACGTGGTGCTTAGAAACGACGAACTGTAGCAACGGTGCACGCTTAGGGAGAACACTTCTTGAAATTTTGTAAGGATCATCTTATTTACTACCGTCGTCCTAAGTAAACAAGATGCATAAACATAATAAACATCACATGCAATTATATAGTTGTGACATGATATGGCCAATATCATCAAGCTCCATTGATCTCCATCTTGGGCTCCATGATTATCTTGTCACCGCTTGACACCATGATCTCCATCATCATGATCTCCATCATCGTGTCTTCATGAAGTTGTCACGCTAACGACTACTTCTACTTCTATGACTAACGCGCTTAGTAATGAAGTAAAGTAGTTTACATGGCGTTCTTCAATGACACGCAGGTCATACAAAAAATAAAGACAACTCCTATGGCTCCTGCCGGTTGTCATACTCATCGACATGCAAGTCGTGAATCCTATTACAAGAACATGATCTCATACATCACAATTCATCATTCATCACAACTTCTGGCCATATCACATCACATGATCAATCGCTGCAAAAACAAGTTAGACGTCCTCTAGTTGTTGTTGCATCTTTTACGTAGCTGCGATTGGGTTCTAGCAAGAACGCTTTCTTACCTAATCACCACAACGTGATTTTGTCAACTTCTATTTACCCTTCATAAGGGCCCTGTTCATCGAATCCGCCCAACTAAAGTGGGAGAGACAGACACCCGCCAGCCACCTTATGCAACTAGTGCATGTCGACCGGTGGAACCGGTCTCACATAAGCGTCACGTGTAAGGTTGGTCCGGCCGCTTCATCCCACAATACCGTTGAGCAAGAAAAGACTAGTAGAGGCAAGTAAGATGACAAGATCAACGCCCACAACAAATTGTGTTCTAATCATGCATTAGAGAACTACGATAGACCTAGCTCATGATGCCACTTTGTGGGGAACGCTGCGAAAATTAAAATTTTTCCTACGGCTTCACCAAGATCCATCTATGAGTTCATCTAAGCAACGAGTAACGGAGAGAGTTTGCATCTACATACCACTTGTAGATCGCGTGCGGAAGCTTGCAAGGTGATGATGGAGTCGTACTCGACGTGATTCAGATCACCGATGCCCAAGTGCTGAACGGACAGCACCTCCGCTGTTCAACACACGTGCGGGACGAGCGACGCCTCCTCCTTCTTGATCCAGCAAGGGGGAGGAGAGGTTGAGGAAGACAGCTCCACCGGCAAGACGACGGCGTGGTGATGGTGGAGAAGCAAGATTCGGCTGGGCTTCACGAGCTCTTATGGAGGAGGAGATGTGTTGGGAGGGAGGGCTGCGCCTTGGGAGTTGGTACAGCAGCCCCTCCTCCCCCCTTTATATAGGCCCCAGGTGGCTGCCCTGAGATCCAATCTCCGGGGCGGCGGCCAAGGGGTGGAGTGCCCCCAAGCCAGTGGGCGCCCCACCCCTAGGGTTTCAACCCTAGGCGCAGGAGGTGGGCCTAGGGGCGCACCAGCCCCCGTGGGCTGGTTCCTTCCCTTTCAGCCCATGGGGCCCTCCGGATAGGTGGACCCACCGGTGGACCTCGGGACCCTTCCGGTGGTCCTGCATTTTACGGAGACCCCAAACTTTCCGATGGCGAATCACCACTTCCTATATATTATTCTTTACCTCCGGACCCTTCCGAACTCCTCGTGACGTCCGGGATCTCATCCGGACTCAACAACATTCGTAGTCACATACTTGACTTCCTACTAACCCTAAGCGCCACCGAACCTTATGTGTAGACCCTACGGGTTCGGAGACACGCAGACATGACCGAGACGACTCTTGGGCAATAACCAACAGCGGGTCTGGATACCCATGTTGGCTCCCACATGCTCCTCGATGATTTCATCGGTTGAACCACGATGTCGAGGATTCGATCAAACCACATATACAATTCCTTGGTCAATCGGTATCGTTACTTGCCCGAGACTCGATCGTCGGTATCCCAATACCTTGTTCGGTCTCGTTACCGCAAGTCACTTTACTCGCATCAGTAATGCATGATCCCGGCCAACACCTTGGTCAACTTGAGCTCATTATGATGATGCATTACCGAGTGGGCCCAGAGATACCTCTCCGTCATACGGAGTGACAAATCCCGCCTCGATCCGTGTCAACCCAAGATACTTTCGAGATACCGTAATGCACCTTTATAGTCACCCGATTACGTTGTGACGCTTTGATACACCCAAGGCACTCTTACGGTAACCGGAGTTACACGATCTCATGGTCGAAGGAATAGATACTTGACATTGGCAAAGCTTCTAGCAAACGAACTATACGATCGTTTATGCTATGCTTATGATTGTTCTTGTCCATCACATCATTCTCCTAATGATGTGATCCCGTTATCAACGACATCCAATGTCCATAGTCGAAAACCATGACTATCTATTGATCACAACGAGCTAGTCAACTAGAGGCTCACTAGGGACATTTGTGGTCTTCGTGTTCACACGTGTATTACGATTTCCGGTTAACACAGTTATAGCATGAACAAAAGACAATTATCATGAACATTGAAATATAATAATACTTTTATTATTGCCTCTAGGGCATATTTCCAACAGTAAGATCAATAGCTTGCGTTGTTGCTTTCATATGTTTATTTTGATATGTTCCTAGAGAAAAATGTATTGAAAGATGTTAGTAGCAATGTTGCGGATTGGATCCGTGATCTGAGGTTTATCCTCATTGCTTTGCCTGAAGTATTATGTCCTTAATGCACCGCTAGGTGATGTACCTATTGCAGGAGCGCGGTATGCGACGTTATGAACGTTTGGCTAGCTCAATATGATGACTACTTGATAGTTTAGTGCACCATGCTTAACGGCTTAGAATCGGGACTTCAAAGATGTTTTGAACGTCATGGACCATATGAGATGTTCCAGGAATTGAAGTTAATATTTCAAGCAAATACCCGAGTTGAGAGATATGAAGTCTCCAACAAGTTCTTTAGCTAAAAGATGGAGGAGAATCGCTCAACTAGTGAGCATGTGCTCAGATTGTCTGGGTACTTCAATCGCTTGAATCAAGTGGGAGTTAATCTTCCAGATAAGATAGTGATTGGCAGAGTTCTCTAGTCACCATCACCAAGTTAGTGGAACTTCATGATGAACTATAATGCAAGGGATGACGAAAACGATTCCCAAGCTCTTCGTGATGTTGAAATCAACGAAGGTAGAAATTAAGAAAGAGCATCAAGTGTTGATGATTGACAAGACCACTAGTTTCAAGAAAAGGGCAAAGGGAAAGAAAGGGAAACTTCAAGTAGAATGGCAAACAAGTTGTCACTCCCGTGAAGAAGACCAAAGCTGGACCAAAGCCTGAAACTGAGTGCTTACACTACAAAGGAAATGGTCACTGGAAGCGGAAATGCCCTGAATATTTGGTGGATAAGAAGGATGGCAAAGTGAACAAGGGTATATTTGATATACAGGTTATTGATGTGTGCCTTACTAGTGTTTATAGTAGCCCCTGAGTATTTGATACTTGTTCGGTTGCTAAGATTAGTAACTCGAAATAGGAGTTACAGAATAAACAGAGACTAGTTGAAGGGGAAGTGACGATGAGTGTTGGAAGTAGTTCCAAGATTAATATGATCATCATCGCACACTCCCTATACTTTTCGGGATTAGTGTGAAACCTAAATAAATGTTATTTGGCGTTTGCGTTGAGCATGAATATGATTTGATCATGTTTATTGCAATACGGTTATTCATTTAAAGTCAGAGAATAATTGTTGTTCTGTTTACATGAATAAAAACCTTCAAATGGTCATACACCCAATGAAAATAGTTTGTTGGATCTCGATCGTAGTGATACACATATTCATAATATTAATGCCAAAAGATGCAAAGTTAATAATGATAGTGCAACTTATTTGTGGCACTGCCGTTTTGGTCATATCGGTGTAAAGCGCATGAAGAAACTCCATAAAGATGGAATTTCGGAATCACTTGGTTATGAATCATTTGATGCTTAAGAACCGTGCCTTTTGTGCAAGATGACTAAAACTCCGTTCTCCGGAACAATGGAACAAGCTACTTGACTTATTGGAAATAATACATACCAATGTATGCGATCCAATGAGTGTTGATGCTCGTGGCAAGTATCGTTATTTTCTGACCTTCACAAGATGATTTGAGCAGATATGGGTATATCTACTTGATGAAACATAAGTCTGAAATAGTTGAAAGGTTCAAAAAATTTCAGAGTGAAGTGGAAAAATCATCGTAATAAGAAAATAAAGTTTCTGCGATCTTATCGCGGAGACGAATATTTGAGTTACGAGTTTGGTCTTCAATTAAAACAATGTGGAATAGTTTCACAGCTCACGCCACCTGGAACACCACAACATTATGGTGCGTCCGAACATCGTAACCGCACTTTATTGGATATAGTGCGATCTATGATGTCTCTTACTGATTTACCACTATTGTTTTTGGGTTATGCATTAGAGACAGCTGCATTCACATTAAAAGGGCACCATCTAAATCCATTGAGACGACACCATATGAACTATGGTTTAGCAAGAAACCCAAGTTGTCATTTCTTAAAGTTTGGGGCTACGATGCTTATGTGAAAAAGTTTCATCCTAATAAGCTCGAACCCAAATCGGAGAAGTGCGTCTTCATAGAGTACCCAAAGGAAATTGTTGGGTACACCTTCTATCACAGATCCGAAGGCAAGATATTCGTTGCTAAAAATGGATCCTTTCTAGAGAAGGAGTTTATCTCGAAAGAAGTGAGTGGGAGGAAAGTAGAGCTTGATAAGGTAATTTGTACCTTCTCCCGAATTGGAAAGTAGTTCATCACAGAAATCAGTTCCAGTGATTCCTACACCAATTAGTGAGGAAGCTAATGATGATGATCATGAAACTTCAGATCAAGTTACTACAAAACCTCGTAGGTCTTCCAGAGTACGGTCCGCACCAGAGTGGTACGGTAATCCTGTTCTGGAAGTCATGTTACTAGACCATGATGAACCTACGAACTATGAGGAAGCGATGATGAGCCCAGATTCCGCAAAATGGCTGGAGGCCATGAAATCTGAGATGGGATCCATGTATGAGAACGAAGTGTGGACTTTGGTGGACTTGCCCGATGATCGGCAAGCCATAGAGAACAAATGGATCTTTAAGAAGAAGACTGACGTTGATGGTAATGTAACTGTCTATAAAGCTCAACTTGTTGCGAAAGGTTTTTGACAAGTTCAAGGTGTTGACTACAATGAGATTTTCTCACTCGTATCGATGCTTAAAAGTCTGTCCGAATCATGTTAGCAATTGCCACAATTTATGAAATCTGGCAAATGGATGTCAAAACTGCATTCCTTAATGGTTTTCTCAAAGAAGAGTTGTATATGATGCAACCAGAAGGTTTTGTCAATCCTAAAGGTACTAACAAAAATGTGCATGCTCCAGCGATCCATCTATGGACTGGTGCAATTATCTCGGAGTTGGAATATATGCTTTGATGAGTTGATCAAAGCATATAGTTTTGTACAGACTTACGGTGAAGCCTATATTTACAAGAAAGTGAGTGGGAGCACTACAAAGATTTCGATAAGTATATGTGAATGACATATTGTTGATCGGAAATAATGTAGAATTATTCTCGCAAAGCATAAAGCAAGTGTTTGAAAGGAGTTCTTTAAAATAAAGACCTCAGTAAAGCTACTTACATATTGATCATCAAGATCTATTGAGATAGATCAAGACGCTTGATAAGATTTTCAATGAGTACATACCTTGACAAGATTTTGAAGTAGTTCAAAATGGAACAGTCAAAGAAAGAGTTTCTTGCCTGTGTTACAAGGTGTGAAATTGAGTAAGACTCAAATCCTGACCACAGCAGAAAATAGAAAGAGAATGAAAGTCATTCCCTATTGTGCCATGATATGCCATGATATGGACCAGACCTATTGTATACGCTGCCCTGGTTTGGCAAGGGAGTACAATAGTGATCTAGGAGTAGATCACTGGACATTGGTCAAAATTATCCTTAGTGGAATAAGGATATGTTTCTCGATTATGGAGGTGACAAAAGGTTCGTCATAAAGGGTTACGTCGATACAAGTTTTGGCACTGATCCAGATGACTCTAAGTCTTAATCTGGATACATATTGAAAGAGGGAGCAATTAGCTAGAGTAGCTCCGTGCAGAGCATTGTAGACATAGAATATTTGCAAAATACATACGGCTCTGAATGTGATAGACCCGTTGACTAAACTTCTCTCACAAGCAAAACATGACCATACCTTAGTACTCTTTGGGTGTTAATCACATAGCGATGTGAACTAGATTATTGACTCTAGTAAACCCTTTGGGTGTTGATCACATGACGATGTGACCTATGGGTGTTAATCACATGGTGATGTGAACTATGGGTGTTAATCACATGGTGATGTGAACTAGATTATTGACTCTAGTGCAAGTGGGAGACTAAAGAAAATATGCCCTAGAGGCAATAATAAAGTTATTATTTATTTCCTTATTTCATGATAAATGTTTATTATTCATGCTAGAATTGTATTAACCGGAAACATGATACATGTGTGAATACATAGACAAACTTAATGTCACTAGTATGCCTCTACTTGACTAGCTCATTAATCAAAGATGGTTATGCTTCCTAACCATAGACATGTGTTGTCATTTGATTAACGGGATCACATCATTAAGAGAATGATGCGATTGACTTGACCCATTCCGTTAGCCTAGCACTTGATCGTTTAGTATGTTGCTATTGCTTTCTTCATGACTTATACATGTTCCTCAGTAACTATGAGATTATGCAACTCCGCTTGTCGGAGGAACACTTTGGGTGCTACCAAACATCACAACGAATCGGGTGATTATAAAGGAGTACTACAGGTGTCTCCAAAGGTACATGTTGGGTTGGCGATTTGAGATTAGGTTTTGTCACTCGATTGTCGGAGAGGTATCTCTGGCCCTCTCGGTAATGCACATCACTATAAGCCTTGCAAGCATTGTAACTAATGAGTTAGTTACGGAATGATGTATTACGGAATGAGTAAAGAGACTTGCCGGTAACGAGATTGAACTAGGTATTGGATACCGACGATCGAATCTCGAGCAAGTAACATACCGATGACAAAGGGAACAACGTATGTTGTTATGCGGTTTGACCGATAAAGATCTTCGTAGAATATGTAGGAGCCAATATGAGCATCCAGGTTCCGCTATTGGTTATTGACTGAGAATAGTTCTAGGTCATGTCTACATAGTTCTCGAACCCGTAGGGTCCGCACGCTTAAGGTTTCGATGATGCTTTTATTATGAGTTTATGAGTTTTGATGTACCGAAGGAGTTCGGAGTCCCTGATGAGATCGGGACATGACGAGGAGTCTCGAAATGGTCGAGACGTAAGGTCGATATATTGGACGACTATATTCGAGTTCGGAAAGGTTCCAAGTGATTCGGTATTTATCGGAGTACCGGAGAGTTACGGAATTCGCCGGGAGAAGTATTGGGCCTTATTGGGCCATACGGGAAAGAGAGAGGGCTGCCTAGGGCAGGCCGCTACCCCCATGGCCTAGTCCGAATTGGACAATGGGAGGGCCGCCCCCTCCTTCCTTCCCTTCTCTCTTCCCTTCCTTGTCTCCTACTCCTACTACTTGGAAGGACTCCTAGTTGGACTAGGAAAGGGGGAATCCTACTCCCGGGAGTGGGACTCCCCTAGGGCGTGCCATAGAGAGGGCCGGCCCTCCCCTCCTCCACTCCTTTATATACGGGGGCAGGGGGCACCCCATAGACACACAAGTTGATCTACGGATCGTTCCTTAGCCGTGTGCGGTGCCCCCCTCCACCATATTCCACCTCGGTCATATTGTTGCGGAGTTTAGGCGAAGCCCTGCGTTGGTAGAATATCATCATCGTCACCACGCCGTCGTGCTGACGGAACTCATCCTCGACACCCTGCTGGATCAAAGTCCGGGGATAGTCATCGAGCTGAACGTGTGCAGAACTCGGAGGTGCCGTACGTTCGGTGCTTGGATCGGTCGGATCGTGAAGACGTACGACTACATCAACCGCGTTGTCATAACGCTTCCGCTTACGGTCTACAAGGGTATGTGGACAATACTCTCCCCTCTCGTTGCTATGCCATCACCATGATCTTGCGTGTACGTAGGAAATTTTTTGAAATTACTACATTCCCCAACAGGAAGAGTTATTTCATAGGCCTCACGACAACTTCGATCTCATGAGTTGAATTATGCTACGCATGATTTGGAGTTAGCAGCCGTAGTGCATGCGCTTAAGACATGGAGACACTTTCTCATCGGTAACCGTTGTGATGTTTACACGGATCATAAGAGTTTGAAGTACATCTTCACACAGAAGGAGTTGAACCTCAGGCAAAGGAGATGGTTGGAGCTCATAAAGGATTACGACATGAGATTGCATTATCATCCAGGAAAGGCCAATGTCGTAGCAGATGCATTGAGCCGCAAGAGTTATGTTAACACGCTCATAACCAGAGGATTACCTCAGGAGTTAGCAGATGATCTCCAAGAACTACGCTTGGAGATAGTTCCGAGAGGTTATGTTGTAGCATTGGAAATTCAGTTCACTTTGTTAGGAAAGATCAGAGAAGCCCAGAAGACGGACAAGGAGATTGCAGAGATAAAGGAAAGGATAGTTGTAACGCCCCGGATCCGATGCGCCAAGTGTCCGTCAGTTATTCGCTGTCGTTGCCATGTCATGTGCTTGCGTGTTGCACTTTGCCATCTCATCATTTGCATTTTATCATGTCATCATGTGCATCGCATTGGCATACATGTTCGTCTCATGCATCCGAGCATTTTCCCCGTTGTCCGTTTTGCAATCCGGCGCTCCTATGTCCCTCGGCGTTCCCCTTCTTGTCTCCTTTAGTAAAGGGATTAAACTTTCTCGGAATGGACCGAGGTTTGCCAAGCGGCCTCGGTATAACACCGGTAGACCGCCTGTCAAGTTTCGTGCCATTTGGAGGTCGTTTGGTACTCCAACGGTTAAACGGGTAACCGTAATGTCCTCTTTTGTTGCAGCCCAACACCCTTTCCAAAGTGGCCCAAAACCCACCAAACTCCCCTCCATGCTCTCGGTCGTTCGATCACGATCGCGTGGCCGAAAACCGCACCTTATTTGGACACTCCTAGCTCCCTCTACCTATAAAACTAGGTCCTCCCCCTCCATTTTCGCAGTCCAAACCCTAGATCATTTCCTCCGCCGCCACCGGACATGTCCGGACCAGCAGCCGACACGCCCACCGCCGCCCACGCCGCCGGACCAATCCGGGACGCCACATCAGCGCCGCCGCTGCCTCCTCCAATCACTGCGCACACCTCACCCGCCTCCACCGCTGCCCATGGAGCCGTCCTGGCCCCTGGCCCAGATCGCCGCCGCCCGCCCGCGCCCTCACCTGCCAAGGCTGCCTGCCGCCGCCGTGCCTCCGCCGCTGAAGCCGCCCGCCCGCTCCGCGCCGCCATGCTTTTTCCCGCTCCGCGCCTCCGCCGCCCATGCTTGCCGCCCATGCTGCGCCACCATGCCTGCCGCTTCCATCACCCGGCCACCAGGTGCCGCCCCAGCTCCCTGCCGCGCCCGCGCCTCGCCCTTCGGCCTCGCCCGCCTCCTCCTCCGTGAGCTGCGGCGTCCGCCACCATCACGGGCGAAGCGATCCGGTCGTCGCCACACACCACCAGAAGCTCCTCCGGCTCCTCGCCGCTGCTCGCCGGAAGCGTTGCGGCGCTGCCTCCTCTCTCTGTGCGTGCGTCAGCAGCGAAGACGGGTCATGCCTCATGGGGCCAGCAGACCAATGCCCGGCCTCCCAAGGCCCAAATTTCATCTCCTCCGGCCCGCCTCCTTCCGCGTCCTGGACCAAGCCCATGGTGAGCCTTGCCTCTATCCAGCGCCCGGTGCATTGAATAGTATTTTTTTTTCTTTTTTTTTTCTTTTTTTTCGCTCATATACTTTTTTTTGTTTCAAAAACTGCCAAGTCCCCAGAACTCATAAAATGTTGCCATCTTTGACGCATCGCATCTCTTCATCCGTAGCTCTGTTTTGCGTGTATAATATGTCAAATTGTTCGTCTCGACGAGTATATAATTTCATTCCATTGCATCATTTTCATTTGAGATCATCTTGATGCCCGAAATGCTATTGGAATAGGGCTTCAGATCGTTAGTTTCAGAATCTTATCAGCTCGAGCTCTTTTGTCATTTTTGCCATGATTTATGTGTGCACCTTATGAGTATGAGCTCTACATGAATGTTGGACTTTGCCATGCCATCTTTCCAGGGGTGTTGACCTTGTATTTTTGTGACTTGTGTGCTGAGTGTATCAAGCTTGTAAAGTAGGGTAGTTGCTGTTGTTGTTTTCCTGACAGATTCTGTTATAATTTGATGCCATGTTAACATGCTTCCACTAATCAATCTATGCATAATCTGGAGATGCTCTATAAACATGTTTTGATATACATGTCATGCTCTATCCATTCGTGCCCTTGGTTGCAATTATAGATTGCTGAAACATGTTCCTTTCTTGCTCCAAAGTTGCTTGAAAATGTTTCCTCACAGATTGTTTGCATGAGAGTCAATTTTCACGAGGTCGTTGTAGTTGATCCGTGTATGCTATGACCTTGCTCTTGCCATGCTTAGCTTCATAAACATGCCTTCTTACCGTTGGTTGCCTTGTCATGCCATGTATTGCTCTGTAGTGAGTGGTTCGAGCTCACGAACATGCCTACTAATCGTTGTTTCTGCCATGTTCAAATCTGTAATATAACTTGCCATGTTTACATGGGTGCCATCATATTTTCCGTGCCTTTTTGGCTCATGGTCAGTAAGGGTCTTTTGATATATGCTATTAGTAGTTTCATGCCATGCCTTTGTTTGCCATGATAGCTTCCTGTAACATGTTGTTTGATAGCTCTAAACATTGCAACCTGAATGTTATTTCTACTAAAGTCTGAAATTGTTATTACTTGCAATATCTCCATGTCATTTTGAGCATGTTCTAGTTGTTTCTGGAGATAGCTCAGTGTTCATGTTTTGTTATGCTTTACGTGTACTTCATGCCCATGCCTTTTGTTATTATGTTGGGGTGTTGTAGCATATTGTTTTGATGCTTGTAAGATGCCTAGTTGCTGTTATGGACAGATTGTTGCTATAACTTGTATAGTGTGCATGTGTTGAACCGTTGCTCCGTTTTGAGTGTGCTCTATATGAAACTTGCTTGATTCTGCATGTAGTTTCATATTATCATGTTGCATCCTTGTTTTGGTGTGTTTGCTTGATGTTTGGGTGCATTTTTCATCAATGCCATGTTTAACTTGTTTTGCTCATATCTTCTAGGCCGTAGCTCCGAATCTAATGAACTTTATACGTAACTTGACTAGAATTTCGTGTAGATCATCATGGTACATTTTAACTTGCTGTTTAACAACTTGAACATAAGGTTTATTCAGTTCTGGACCAATTTCGAAATATGCATATGAGGACTTACCGGAATTGTTATATGTTGTTTCCGGCCTCATTTAAACTTGCCTTGATGTGTTGTTCTTGTTTGCATCATCTTTTGCCATGAGTAGCTTCATCTAGTTTTGTCATGCATCATGCTTGTTGTGCATCATGTCTTGTTCAGGTGTGGTGTGTTTACCTATGTTGTGTGCTTCTTCTTGTTAGTTCTGTTTCGTTGCTCGTGAGGATTCGCTCGCTCACGCTTGGTTCGGCTTCATCCGCTCATCTTCTTCATGGATTCGTTCTTCTTCCTTGCGGGATTTCGTGCAAGATGACCGCTACCTGGATCTCACTACTATCATTGCTATGCTAGTTGCCTCGTTCTTTCACTATGCTGCGCTACCTATTACCTGTTTGTCAAGCCATCCCAAATTGCCATGAACCTCTAACCTTTGACACCATTCCTATGCAAACCGTTGTTTGGCTATGTTACCGCTTTGCTAAGCCCCTCTTATAGCGTTGCTAGTTGCAGGTGAAGTTGAAGATTTCTCCATGGTGGACAGGGTTTATGTTGGGATATCACAATATCTCTTATATTATTAATGCATCTATATACTTGGTAAAGGGTGGAAGGCTCGGCCTTATGCCTGGTGTTTTGTTCCACTCTTGCCGCCCTAGTTTCCGTCATACCGTGTTATGTTCCCGGATTTTGCGTTCCTTACGCGATCGGGTGATTTATGGGACCCCCGACAGTTCGCTTTGAATAAAACTTGTCCAAAGAAGGCCCAACATTGCCTTTTACCATTTGCCTCACCACCACCTACTTTTCCCTTGGGAGTCGCTCTCTCGAGGGTCATCTTTTATAGCCCCCGGCGGTGCTTGTCTAAGCGTTGGTCCAAACTAGAGCACCGTGTGGGACCATCCCTTGGCAACTTGGGTTACGTCGGTTCTCAGACGCTTCGCTTATCCGGTGTTGCCACGAGAACGAGATATGTGCAGCTCCTATCGGGATTGTCGGCGCATCGGGTGGCTTTGCTGGTCTTGTTTTACCATTGTCGAAATGTCTTGATGTACCGGATTCCGAGACCGATCGGGTCTTCCCGGTGAAGGTCTATTCCTTCGATGATCGCGAGAGCTTGTCATGGGCTAAGTTGGGACACCCCGCAGGTATAAACTTTCGAGAGCCGTGCCCGCGGTTATGTGGCGATGGGAATTTGTTAATGTCCGGTTGTAGACAACTTGACACTTGATCCGAATTAAAACACATCAACCGAGTGTGTAGCCGTGATGGTCTCTTCTCGGCGGAGTCCGGAAGTGAACACGGTTTCGTGTTATGTTTGACGTAAGTAGGTGTTCGTGATCACCTCTTGATCATTGCTAGCTTCACGACCGCTCCGCTTGTTTCTCTTCTCGCCTCATTTGCGTATGTTAGCCACCATATATGCTTAGCAGCTGCAACCTCACCACTTTACCCCTTCCTTTCCCATTAAGCTTTGCTAGTCTTGATACCCATGGTAATGGGATTGCTTGAGTCCTCGTGGCTCACCGGATACTTTCAAAACCAGTTTGCGGTGCCTATGTTACGAAAGCGGTGACGAACCAAGCTCAAGGAGGAGCTCGTTGAAGATCTTGCCCTTTGTGTTGTTTCGTTCCAGTTGATCAGTAGTGGAGCCCAGTTGGGGTCGATCGGGGACCGTTTGTCGCATTTGGGGTTCTTCTTTTATTTTGGTTCCGTAGTCGGACCTTGTTTGTATCTGGATGATGTAATGCTTTATTCATGTAATTGTGTGAAGTGGCGATTGTAAGCCAACTATGTATCCTTTTCCCTTATGTACTACTTGGGTTGTGTGAAGATTACCTCACTTGCGACATTGCTTTCAATGCGGTTATGCCTCTAAGTCGTGCTTCGACACGTGGGAGATATAGCCGCATCGAGGGCGTGACAAGTTGGTAATCAGAGCCTTCCCCGACCTTAGGAGCCCCCACTGCTTGATCGTCTTTAGCGGCCGAGTTGTGTCTAGAAAAATGTTTTGAGTCATTTAGGATTATATATATCGGAGAGTTAGGAATTCTTTTTACTCCCGGTCCTTCGACCTTCCGGTGAGGTATCCCGACGAGAGTTTTGACTCTTCTCTTCTTAAATTTCACTAAAAAATTTTAGGATCACGCTGGTATCTTAGAATCGTTCGATGGTTTTATGATGACAACATTGTCTTGGTTGCCTCCCGACATTTAGGGGTTGTGGCGGTGTCCCGGGAGTTGAGCTCGAGGTGTTGTCGTCATAATTTTATCGTTGCAGATTCTCGAATACCGAGTTTAGTACGCCGACATCGAAAATCTCTTTTATGCGCTTGTTGGTGAGATAACCCCGCTAACCCAATCTCGAGGTGAGTACGGAGTATTGCCATGACTCGTATAACGGATGCTTTTCAAGGTTGAGGTAGACGATTTCGAAGGTTTCTTGGTTATGTGTTGACGGATGGATACAAATGGATGTAGGGATTGTTAGTTTGGGTGAGATATATTGCTCCCAGATCCCCAACACCAGATTGCATAACCGAAAGTTTCGGAGTTTCATAGGTGGGAATTCAAGTAGCTCTTAGGATATCTTTCCGACGGATGTATGATATGAAATTGGGGTTCGACGTCTAGTGGTCCGCCTATTCACGGTTGGTTTTACATGGTCTCGTTGTGTCTTAAAGAGTCCTTGGCTATGCCGACTGGGACGCTTCAGATGTCATGTGCCTTGCCTTGTACATGATGGTGCTGTCGATTGAGCCCGTGTAGGCCCCACCACTAAAACTTCGGACGAAATCTCTATCATATGTTTGTTCCGCTTATTCTGCAAGCCAAGTCCTTTGTTTTTGTTTTGAGTTGTGGTATTCGAGTTGCTTCAATGTCAAGTGTTGATTCCATACCTTTCTGAAATGGTGTTCTCATACTCTGATGTGAATACCAATCCTTCTCGACAATCGAGATTATCATGTCAATTCTTTTCAACCAGCGTGTTTCTCTTCAAGTAGATCCGATCACTTCAACATCAGCAAGACCAATTATCATTTCTTCTCAATGGTGTTTGTTTCATCCGTCTCCAAGTTGCCTTTGTTTTTCCCGCCCACCCACCCTTTTTCTTCAAGGACTTAGATTTGTTAATCATGTATCATTTTATTTGTGGGAAGTTTCTCCATTCTTTTCTGTCATTGTTCTTATCCGGTGATTTCCCATGAAGATGCTCACGAGCTTCAAGTTCATCATCCTTCATTGTTGTTTCTTCTCCGGTGGATCCAATTCAAGTTTTTAATATTCATCATATCCCTTTCCTCGTTTCAAATGTTTTTTCATACCGGTGAACCTCTTAATCTTTCACTTCTCGCTATTCGTTATTCCGGAGTGCTCAAGATATCTCAGAAGACTTGTGTTTCCATTCTCAATCCGTTCAAGATATTTCAAGATTGATATCTCATTCAAGTCATTTAATTCAACCGGTGCAACATCTCTTCTAAATCTTGTTTAACGGTGTTTTCTTTTGAGTGGGCCCTAACCCACAGGTCTTTTCCCAGGATCTTACCTGACTCTTCTATTTAACCAGAGCTATCCTAAATTCTTCTCCAAGTTTGACGTAAGAATGAGTTATCATCAGTCAAATGCTTTTCTCCAAGATCTTTCAAATTCTTTTCATAATTGGCTCAACCTCTTTGCTTTTGATTCTTCCGGTGTGCCTCAATAATTCTTGGTGGTGTTCTCGTTGTCATTCTCATCACTTGAAGACCGAAGAAGGATTTCTCTTAAATCTTGGTCCATTCTCTTCAATATTCATGGTCTCATAATTGTTTTTGATTGTGACAATTCTTTTCACCCATCCGGAGCATTTCATGAGTTGTTTCCATTTCTTTCCTCCGAAGTCCATCATGTCATAATTCTTCATTCTCAGGTTTGAGCTTTCGGTCTCCAAATCTTACCGGTGATTCGTTCAAATATCCTCTAATCAGTTCATGATCTCTTTGTTCTCATGTATCTAAATCCCCACAAGTATATTCATTCGTTTTTTCAAATTCTTCCCGGTGAATTGTGCCTTTGCTACGTTCAGTTTCAACTCTTACGGTGGTTCGTTCAAGATTTCACCTCTTTCGTTATCATTCAATTCATTTGTTGTTCCAATCCTACCGGTGGTTCGTTGAAGACCTTCTCAAGTTTGCGCTATATCTCTTTTAGTCCTTTCTACGAGAATAAGTAGTATGCCAAATCCGTTGATTGTCATCAATTTAATTGGTGAAGGATACGCATAACATAATTCTTGTTCTTGTTTCATCCAAGTGTTTAATCCGTTCCTTCAGAGTTTGTTCTTGATGAATAAATTCTAGTTCCAAGCGTTTTCATCTATTCTTTTTTCCGGAGTTCCAAGTTTTTCTTGGATGTCTCGTCGTGAAGCTCATTCTAATCATTGCAAGGTACACCTTGTGTTTTCAACTTCTCTTTCTTTCTTTCATCCTTTTGTTTACCGGAGTTCTTCATGGAGGATCTACATATTGCTTGTCAATGATCCAAGTTATCTCCTGTCCTCTTGGTGAAAGAAGTTTTCATCTCTTTGGTGCTCTCAATCAAATCAATGGTTACCATTTGTGGCCGGTTGTCACCTCATAGTCTTGAGATGTTTTCCATAAGCCCACTACAAGCTTATTCATTTTGTTGTTGGTTTTTCCCAACAACCCCGTTGTAACCTTCTTGGAAGGATGCTTTCCAAATTCAATTGTGGCAGAAGTTGGCATTTTCTTCTCCATTCTTTTATTCAAATGGTCTATCTTCCATTCTTTAGTTCCGGAGGCAGAGTGTTGTTGATTTCATCAAGTATCATCTCATCTTCTCAAGCTCATGTTCTATTCCTTCCGTTTTCAACCGGAGTGCTGCCCGAATTCTTCCTCTCCCATCTTGTTTTAACCGCAGTGGTTTTGAATTCTATCTTGCCCATTAAACTCTTGATTCATGTCTTTGCAACCTCTTGGTTCTCATCATACTCCTTGTTCCTCTTTTCTAACGGATTGTTTGCAATCTCGTTCATCTCTGTTATACTCTTTCTTTTAAATTGCTCAACCTCTCAAGGTTCATGGTTTCACTCGTTCGTCGAAGAAGCAACTTAGTTTTACCTCTTCTCTTCCTCTTCCGTTTTCCCTCCGGTGCCATCCTAGATCTCGGGGCGAGATCCTCTCGTAGTGGTGGAGTGTTGTAACGCCCGGATCCGATCGCCAGTGTCCGCGCTTATTCGCCGTCGTTGCCATGTCATGTGCTTGCGTGTTGCACTTTGCCATGTCATCATTTGCATTTTATCATGTCATCATGTGCATCGCATTGGCATACATGTTCGCCTCATGCATCCGAGCATTTTCCCGTTGTCCGCTTTTGCAATCCGGCGCCCTATGTCCCCCTGCTGCCCTTTCTTGTCTCCTTTCGTGTGTGGGTATTAAACTTTCTCGGAATGGACCGAGGTTTGCCAAGCGGCCTCGGTATAACACCGGTAGACCGCCTGTCAAGTTTCGTGCCATTTGGAGGTCATTTGGTACTCCAACGGTTAACCGGGTAACCGTAATGTCCTCTTTTGTTGCAGCCCAACACCCTTTCCAAAGTGGACCAAAACCCACCAAACTCCCCTCCATGCTCTCGGTCGTTCGATCATGATCGTGTGGCCGAAAACCGCACCTTATTTGGACACTCCTAGCTCCCTCTACCTATAAAACTAGGTCCTCCCCCTCCATTTTCGCAGTCCAAACCCTAGATCATTTCCCTCCGCCGCCACCGGACATGTCCGGACCGCAGCCGGACACGCCCACCGCCGCCCACGCCGCCGGACCAATCCGGGACGCCACATCAGCGCGCCGCTTTCCTCCTCCAATCACCGCGCGCCACCTCACCGCCTCCACCGCCGCCCATGGAGCCCGTCTTGGGCCAGCAGGCCAGATCGCGCCGCCGCCCGCGCCCTTCGCCGCGCCCTCATGCGGCATGCCGGCCGCTCCGCCGCCGGTGCCTCTGCCGCCGCTTCGCCGCCGCCCGCTCCGCCGCCATCGCCTTCCTTCATTCGCCCTCCTCCGCCGCCGATGGCCGCCGCCCATGCGCCCCCATCCACGCCGGCCGCTTCCCTCACGCCCGCCAGCGGTGCCGCCCATGCTCCCTGCGTCGCCGCGCCAAATCGCCGGCCTCGCCTCGCCTCCTCCGGCGACGCCTTGGCGTCCGCCCAAGCCCATCACCGGCCGGGCGATCGATCCGGTCGCTGCCACTTGCGCCAAGAAGCTCCCTCCGGCTCCGCGCTGCTGCTCGCCGGAAGCGTTGCGGCAAGGCCTCCCTCTCTCTGCGTCGTCTGGCAGGAAGACGGGGTTGCCTCATGGGCCCCATGCCCAGCCACCACGGCCTCCCAAGGCCCAGCCCATCTCCTCCGGCCCGCCTCCTTCCGCGTCCTGGACCAAGCCCATGGTGAGCCTTGCCTCTATCCAACGCCCAGTGCATTGAATAGTATTTTTTTTCTTTTTTTTTCTTTTTTTTCGCTCATATATTTTTTTTTTGTTTCAAAAACTGCCAAGTCCCCAGAACTCATAAAATGTTGCCATCTTTGACGCATCGCATCTCTTCATCCGTAGCTCCGTTTTGCGTGTGTAATATGTAAAATTGTTCGTCTCGACGAGTACATAATTTCATTCCATTGCATCATTTTCATTTGAGATCATCTTGATACCCGAAATGCTATTGGAATAGGGCTTCAGATCGTTAGTTTCAGAATCTTATCAGCTCGAGCTCTTTTGTCATTTTTGCCATGATTTATGTGTGCACCTTATGAGTATGAGCTCTACATGAATGTTGGACTTTGCCATGCCATCTTTCCAGGGGTGTTGACCTTGTATTTTTGTGACTTGTGTGCTGAGTGTATCAAGCTTGTAAAGTAGGGTAGTTGCTGTTGTTGTTTTCCTGACAGATTCTGTTATAATTTGATGCCATGTTAACATGCTTCCACTAATCAATCTATGCATAATATGGAGATGCTCTATAAACATGTTTTGATATACATGTCATGCTCTATCCATTCGTGCCCTTCGTTGCAATTATAGATTGCTGGAATATGTTCCTTTCTTGCTCCAAAGTTGCTTGAAAATGTTTCCTCACAGATTGTTTGCATGAGAGTCAATTTTCACGAGGTCGTTGTAGTTGATCCGTGTATGCTATGACCTTGCTCTTGCCATGCTTAGCTTCATAAACATGCCTTCTTACTGTTGGTTGCCTTGTCATGCCATGTATTGCTCTGTAGTGAGTGGTTCGAGCTCACGAACATGCCTACTAATCGTTGTTTCTGCCATGTTCAAATCTGTAATATAACTTGCCATGTTTACATGGGTGCCATCATATTTTCCGTGCCTTTTTGGCTCATGGTCAGTAAGGGTCTTTTGATATATGCTATTAGTAGTTTCATGCCATGCCTTTGTTTGCCATGATAGCTTCCTGTAACATGTTGTTTGATAGCTCTAAACATTGCAACCTGATGTTATTTCTACTAAAGTCTGAAATTGTTATTACTTGCAATATCTCCATGTCATTTTGAGCATGTTCTAGTTGTTTCTGGAGATAGCTCAGTGTTCATGTTTTGTTATGCTTTACGTGTACTTCATGCCCATGCCTTTTGTTATTATGTTGGGGTGCTGTAGCATATTGTTTTGATGCTTGTAAGATGCCTAGTTGTTTGTTATGGATGATTGTTGCTATAACTTGTATAGTGTGCATGTGTTGAACCGTTGTTCGCTTTTGAGTGTGCTCTATATGAAACTTGCTTGATTCTGCATGTAGTTTCATATTATCATGTTGCATCCTTGTTTTGGTGTGTTTGCTTGATGTTTGGGTGCATTTTTCATCAATGCCATGTTTAACTTGTTTTGCTCATATCTTCTAGGTCGTAGCTCCGAATCTAATGAACTTTATATGTAACTTGACTAGAATTTCGTGTAGATCATCATGGTACATTTTAACTTGCTGTTTAACAACTTGAACATAAGGTTTATTCAGTTCTGGACCAATTTCGAAATATGCATATGAGGACTTACCGGAATTGTTATATGTTGTTTCCGGCCTCATTTAAACTTGCCTTGATGTGTTGTTCTTGTTTGCATCATCTTTTGCCATGAGTAGCTTCATCTAGTTTTGTCATGCATCATGCTTGTTGTGCATCATGTCTTGTTCAGGTGTGGTGTGTTTACCTATGTTGTGTGCTTCTTCTTGTTAGTTCCTGTTTCGTTATGTTCGTGAGGATTCGCTCGCTCACGCTTGGTTCGGCTTCATCCGCTCATCTTCTTCATGGATTCGTTCTTCTTCCTTGCGGGATTTCAGGCAAGATGACCGCTACCCTGGATCTCACTACTATCATTGCTATGCTAGTTGCCTCGTTCTTTCGCTATGCTGCGCTACCTATTACCTGTTTGTCCAGCCATCCCAAATTGCCATGAACCTCTAACCTTTGACACCATTCCTATGCAAACCGTTGTTTGGCTATGTTACCGCTTTGCTCAGCCCCTCTTATAGCGTTGCTAGTTGCAGGTGAAGTTGAAGATTTCTCCATGGTGGACAGGGTTTATGTTGGGATATCACAATATCTCTTATATTATTAATGCATCTATATACTTGGTAAAGGGTGGAAGGCTCGGCCTTATGCCTGGTGTTTTGTTCCACTCTTGCCGCCCTAGTTTCCGTCATACCGGTGTTATGTTCCCGGATTTTGCATTCCTTACGCGATCGGGTGATTTATGGGACCCCCCTGACAGTTCGCTTTGAATAAAACTTGTCCAGTAAGGCCCAACATTGCCTTTTACCATTTGCCTCACCACCACCTACTTTTCCCTTGGGAGTCGCTCTCTCGAGGGTCATCTTTTATAGCCCCCGGCGATTGCTTGTCTAGCGTTGGTCCAAACTAGAGCACCGTCGGGACCATCCCTTGGCAACTTGGGTTACGTCGGTTCAGACGCTTCGCTTATCCGGTGTTGCCACGAGAACGAGATATGTGCAGCTCCTATCGGGATTGTCGGCGATCGAGCGGCTTTGCTGGTCTTGTTTTACCATTGTCGAAATGTCTTGATGTACCGGACTCCGAGACCGATCGGGTCTTCCCGGTGAAGGTCTATTCCTTCGATGATCGCGAGAGCTTGTCATGGGCTAAGTTGGGACACCCCGCAGGTATAAACTTTCGAGAGCCGTGCCCGCGGTTATGTGGCAGATGGGAATTTGTTAATGTCCGTTGTAGACAACTTGACACTTGATCCGAATTAAAACACATCAACCGAGTGTGTAGCCGTGATGGTCTCTTCTCGGGAGTCCGGAAGTGAACACGGTTTCGTGTTATGTTTGACGTAAGTAGGTGTTCAGGATCACCTCTTGATCATTGCTAGCTTCACGACCGCTCCGCTTGTTTCTCTTCTCACTCTCATTTATGTATGTTAGCCACCATATATGCTTAGCAGCTGCTGCAACCTCACCACTTTACCCCTTCCTTTCCCATTAAGCTTTGCTAGTCTTGATACCCATGGTAATGGGATTGCTGAGTCCTCGTGGCTCACCGGATACTTTCAAAACCAGTTTGCGGTGCCTATGTTACCGAAAGCGGTGACGAACTAAGCTCAAGGAGGAGCTCGTTGAAGATCTTGCCCTTTGTGTTGTTTCGCTCCAGTTGATCAAGAGGGAGCCCGGTTGGGGTCGATCGGGGACCGCTTTGTCGCATTTGGGGTTCTTCTTTTATTTTGGTTCCGTAGTCGGACCTTGTTTGTATCTGGATGATGTAATGCTTTATTCATGTAATTGTGTGAAGTGGCGATTGTAAGCCAACTATGTATCCTTTTCCCTTATGTACTACTTGGGTTGTGTGAAGATTACCTCACTTGCGACATTGCTTTCAATGCGGTTATGCCTCTAAGTCGTGCTTCGACACGTGGGAGATATAGCCGCATCGAGGGCGTGACAATAGTAAAGGAAAAACTAAAGGGTTTCATGAGGATGAACACGAAGACTTTATGGTTTGGGGATCGCATCTATGTGCCTAATGACCCTGAGATCAGGAAGTTGATTCTTCAGGAGGCTCATGATTTGCCTTATTCAATTCACCCAGGCAACACCAAGATGTATCTGAATTTGAAGGAAAGTTTCTGATGGACAGGAATGAAGAAGGATATTGCAGAGTATGTAGCCGTATGCGATGTATGTGAGAGAGTTAAGGCAGAGCATCAGAAACCAGCAGGGTTACTTCAACCATTGTCGATACCCGAATGGAAGTGGGATAAACTTGGCATGGATTTTATCACTGGATTACCCAGGACCCGTTCAGGCTATGACTCTATCTGGGTTGTAGTTGATCGCTTGACGAAAGTAGCCCATTTCATCCTTGTGAAGACAACTTATATGAGTGCTAAGTTGGCGAAGATATACATGACCGGGATCGTGTGTCTACATGGAGTTCCGAGGACCATCGTATCAGATAGAGGAACACAGTTTACTTTGAAGTTTTGGAATCGGTTGCACGAAACTTTGGGTACCAGGCTAGAGTTCAGTACAGCCTTTCATCCACAGACAGATGGACATACCGAGAGATTCAATCAGATTCTTGAGGACATGTTGAGAGATTGTGCGCTAGATTATGGATCTAGTTGGGATGATAATTTACCCTATGCAGAGTTTTCTTATAACAACAGTTATCAAGCCAGTTTGAAGATGGCTCCTTTCGAAGCCTTATACGGAAGGAGGTGCAGGACACCATTATCATGGGATGAAGTTGGAGATACACAGTTGTTCGGACCAGATTTAATCATAGATTCTGAGGAGAAGGTTAAGTTGATTCGAGACAGACTCAAGGTAGCCCAGTCCAGGCAGAAGAGTTATGCAGATACTAAACGCAAGGAGGTAGCCTATGAGGTCGGAGACCGAGCATATCTTTGTGTATCCCCACTTCGAGGAGTTAAGCGTTTTTGAGTCAAAGGGAAGCTAGCACCATGATTTGTAGGACCATACAGAGTTTTGGAATGCATGGGAGAAGTTGCCTACAAGTTGGAATTGCCCGAAGGATTGTCAGGAATTCATGATGTGTTTCACGTCCCAGTTGAAGAAGTGCCACGCAGAGATGACCGACATTCCTCTAAGAGATACAATGCCACTGGAAGCAATTCAGTTGGATAGTGATCTGACCTATGAAGAGAAGCCAGTCAAGATTCTCGAATTTTCCAGCCGAGTTACTAGCAACAAAGTCATCAAGTTCTGCAAAGTTCAGTGGAGCCACCATACCGAGGAGGAAGTTACCTGGGAGCGAGAAGAAGATCTCCGCAAGGACCACCCGCACCTTTTTGCTGACCAACCCGAATCTCGAGGGCGAGATTCATCTTAAGGGGGGTAGGTTTGTAACATCCCAATTTTTCAATTTGGATGTTATACATAAAACATTCATATGCATTCATTATTTATTTGCATTTTGGATTTTATTTGGTTGTGATCCAAGAAATCCTAAGTAACTCAAGGACCCAAGGAGAGAGTTGGAGGTTTCATAAATTTTCATTTTTGAATTTATTCAAATTTGAAAAAATGGATCAATTTGATTTCAACAAATTCTTTCCAATTATTTCAAAAACAATAAAAAGAAAAAAGAGAAGATAAAAGGACTTCTTCAAAACAGAGGAGAAATGTTGGAAAAGAAATTTGGAAGTCAAATTATTTAATTTGAATTTTATTTGCAATTTTATTTGGTTGAATTAGAGAAAAACATGCATTTTTAAAATTGCATTTAGTCCAGAAAAATGTTCACTTTGTCCCAAATATTAGGCAGGAATGGTGAAATTGTTTCTAGAATTTTTAGGATTTTTATTTTATTTTATTAGGATTTTTCTTCGCGACACTGTTTAAAAAAAACGTCACGCGTGCCAACTGGGCCGGCCGAGAGCCAGGCCAAGCCCAGCTCGCGCCACCGCCCTCAACACCATGCCCGCGCCGGACTCCCGCCAGAGTCCGAGCACGCCCCGCCGCCGCGACCCCCTGCCCAAGTCGGCCTCCCCCGGGCTTTAAAAGCCGACCCGCCGACCACCCTCCACCTCAAGTCGCCGCGCTCAAGCCGCCACCACCACGCAAGGCCGCCGCCACCCGCACCAACCCCACCGCAGAGTCGCCACTGGCTGCCGAGCCGCCGCCATCGCGCCTCGCCCCGCCGTTGACCGGTCCGGTATAAAGCCGTCCCGGTTCGCCGGTTTATTTCCGGTTTTTTAGAAGTTTCGGTTTAGATCTGTTTTATTTTTTATTCAATTCAAATATCGGACGTTCATCCGATTGGTTCTGTTAACGAATGAGTTCGTTCCTTAGTCTCTGTTAGCGGACGTTCGTCCGATAGATTTTTCTTTTTTAAGTTTATTTTTCGCCCAGGGACCTATCCGCGAATACTTTTATCGTGATTTAGCCTCTGATTTTCAAACTAGCATAACTTTTAGCTCGTTTGTCAAAATTAGATGAAACCAACGCCTAAATCTTCGTAACGATTCCCTCTTTCCAGTAAACCAAGTTGAACATGATTTTGACAATTTAAAATTTGAGTTTAGTTCAGATGAGTATTCGATCTTGTTTCGTTTGCTTCTTGAGTTTCGTAGCTCTGTTTGAGTTGATTCTTTTTGCAAATCGTAGTTAATCACATGTACCTACTATTAAGATCTAATCCACATGAAAATAATGTTGTTAGAATTTGTTTTATGTTTAGTTTAGTTGTGTGCTTGTTTCGAGTTTTATTTGGATCTTTTCTCGATTTCTCTTTGTATCGTTTTCTTGATTGCTTATGTATGCTATTGTTTGTCTACGCTAGATTATTTGAAGTTCGAAGCTTGTTACTACGAATCTCTAGAGTTTTCCAATCGTCAGCAAGGCAAGTTACACTTTGATCATACCTTTTATACCTAGTTTTTACTATGCATTAGTTTTCCCCCTCAAATATTTGCATGAGTAGGATTGGGAACATGTGCTTTTGTTGTAGTACTTGAGGTAGGAACCTATTACCTTTGATCACCCCGGGAATATACGTTATGCTCAATTATTGCTTAGCCATGCTCGTAGACGGGGATTGGATCGTGATGTACATGGAAGTTGTGAGAGTTAATAATTTTGGATAACATTAAGGTGACAACTTTAATACACATTTGGGTGGATTGGTTGGGTCATCTGGAGAAACCAGTGCTTGCCCGTTTGGGAAATCCCGGAGTACCCGTGTGATTTTTCCTCGGTTCGCCACCCAGGCTCAAAGGGATCATATGATATTTCATGCCTAGAAACTTCCGTGTGCATCCATAAGCCATTATGGGCTCTGACGTAGTTGAGTAAGTTGTATGATCTCTTGAAGAGGTGGACTAGCAGATGTAGGGAAAAGTAGGTGTACCGGTCTACCTAGAGTAGAGAGTTAATGCTTCAGAAAGACTATGTCTCGATCTTCCGATCATGGATACGGTCGAGTCTTGTGAGGAAAAGTGTGCAACCTCTGTAGAGTGTATAAACTAATCATGGTTAGCCGTGTCCCCGGTTATGGACATCTTGAGTATCTAGAAGTGGATATTATTGTTGATCTCATCACTCTTTAATTAATGAATTGGGTTTAATGATGATACTTGTTTAATGACGGGATTTGAGTTGGAGGAACCTTCTCAAATATTGGTTTAACTTTGTAGTAAATAAAATTTATTCCTTTGTTGTAGGGGAAAATTAGCTTTATGCAAAATATTAAATTTAGAGCCTCCACCAGCCAAATATGCATGTAGATATAGTTTCTTGCATTCATTGCTTTACAGTGTAGCTCTGCCAGCATATTCAATGTGCTGACCCACATGGCTGCAACGTCTCATGTTGCAGACTTTACCAACGAAGAATAAGGTGCGATAGGTCGTTGTCATGCACTCAGCTATGCCGTTGAAGTTGATGGACTCATTTACCTTCGAAGCTCCCGCAGTTATTTAGTTTAGATGGGCTTCTGCCATTTTATTTATGTAACAAATACTCTTTTTGAGGACCTCGATGTAATAAGTGTGTGATTGAACTCTGTTATAATTCCTCGAGTACTGTGTGTGTCAGCATACCGATCCAGGGATGACACTTAAGCACAGAGACTTCGGTCCATTGGGATCGTGGTCGCTACATGGTGAGAGGCGGACCATATATTTTAACACCCCGGGTCCCACATGTAGGACGTGGGATCGATCTAGGGATTAGAATCTTTTTTTAATATTGCGTTGGCATGGTCTTAAACTTGACGCCTCTTTGCTCTAATATCATATTGAATTCAGCTTCAACCAATTATTTAGATGTCTAAATTAATGGAGAGAGGCTTGCAATATATTTCAACAAGGCGGAGTGCAAGGAGCTCAACACGCCATATAGGTCAGAGGAGGTGGTTGATGTACTATGAACCCTCACCGAAGGTACCTAAAATGGAATGCAAGGATATGTATGCACACACAATGATGCGGAGGGTAGATGTATGCACACACACAATGATGCGGAGGGTGGACTTGTCCAAAACGGCGCGTGATTGTGAACTGTCTTTGTTAACGTGATGCAAAAGAGGGTTGCACACGGTTTTGCCAAGCTTGGCATTGGTTGTCAAGATCCCACCACGGTTATCTCGGAGCAAAGACGTTCCAGCCTTGTGTTGCTGCAGTAAGTTGTAGTGGGCGACATGCCCTAGTCTATTTCGAACTAAAAGTAATGCTTTAGACCCTGTTTGTTTGGGTTTGTGCTTCTGATTTTGCAGCTTTTTCATTTTAATAAAAAAAGTCATAAAAACTCCTAAATAGAGATTTTTTGCTTAGACTTTTGACTTATAAATTAATATTCTTATATGATATTATAAGCCAAAAGCCAAAGGGAAAAAGCACCTACTTAGGAGATTTTTTGGATCTTTTGCCAAAGTGAAAAAGCTGAAGCCCAAACAAACAGGGCCTTGATCTCCAAAATGCTATTCACACGTCAACATGTTTCCCTTCTTCACAGCAAACGTGGCACCACAATCCCACAAGGCGGAAAATCAAATGTCACACAAGTTACCTCAAAAGTTACACATACATATTAAATACCGCTGGTACAAAAGCACTACAACGGAAGGATTTTCACCGTTTTTTTCGAACATGATAAGAGGACACATGATGAGGACATCAATACCATTGTTACACCCACAGCCCCTGCTGCTATACATACTGGACCAATTACTAGAGCTCGCGCACGCCAACTAAATTACCAGGTACTTTCGTTTCTTGGTAATGATTCTAATGTTCATGAGAATATGATGCTGCCTAAATTGGATACATTTGTTTTGCTTACAAATGAAGGGCCTAGCTTGGAGAAGGATGAACATTGGAGCAAGAACAAGCATGTAGATGATGGCGTGCGCAAGGGGGACAAGAACGGAGTTACAAGTGATGATTTCAGGACTTTGAAGCCACCATAATGAGTGCATGAAGCCTTGGACGAAATATACAAGATGCCACTTCATAAATTTCGTCCAGAGGCTATCCTAGGTGCTGCGTCACCTTATTATTGGGCCAGACCCATCTAATTTTTGAAATACATAAGTATAGGCTATTTTTAGAGTCCGTATGTGTGGGGAAACAAGAGATAGGGTTAGTTTCGGACCCCTCTACCAAGGGCCACGAAATTCACCCCTCTTCCTCCATATATACAGCCCTTAGGGCACCGCTTAGACTTTGGGGTTTTGTTTAGATCAAAAGTTCGCCATAGCTGCAACTTCACAGTTTCCGTTTGTGTTCAATGACCGCACAAAGGCGCCACAGAACCCCACCTTGATCAATAAAGCTTTCATCTTATATTCGCAATATCCAGATTGCAATCTTAGTTTCTTGCTTGTTCTTCGTTTGCTCGCAGGAAATAGACCCTCGTGGTCAGGTTGATCGTGCTCCGGCGTGGTCAATAACCTCTTGGAGTTGGTTTAGCGATTGCTAAGGCGCGACGTCCTCGCACGCTCATAGTCGGATCGTCAAAGTCGACTTCCACCAAAGCGAAATCCACCATCTCATCGAAAGATCGGGACACCCGCCTCTATCAAGTGGTATCGATTTCCGTGTTGCTCGGTGAGATTTTACAGTTTTTCGTAGTTTAGATCGAGTCTGTTCTTCATACCTATAGTCCACGAAAAAGCCAAAAAAAATTAGGGTTAGTTCATCCCGTCCGAACCAATCTGAGCCTTTGCGTAATCTTTTCTGTATTTGCTTTGTTGAATTTGCGGTTGCATCGTCGTGTCAAGTTGCTGGTCTTAGCGTCTAGTCTTTTAGAGTTTCGAGTTCTGTTCACAGGTTGTCACGTCGCCGCTGCCATATACCACCACCACATATTCACCGCCAATCCGAGTCCATATACGCCACCACATATCCGCCGCCATCACGCCCATCCGAGTCCACCTGCAACATATATCCGCCACCATCCGAAGTTCCACCAGATTCATCTCCGCCACCAGTCCGAAGTTTCCACCAGATTCATCTCCGCCACCAGTCCTAGTCCGAGTCTCGATTTCAGATCACGCGATACTCCGAGTCGTGATAAAGAGAGGACTCCCCAACTTCCAAGCCATCCGCAGAAGAAAAATAGTTCCAGCTTCAAAAAAACTAAGTCTAGAAAATTACGCTAGGCGGTTTTAGACCATTTGTAGACTTTTCCGAAAAAATTTGTTGCGGAGCAAAAAAAGAGAAAAAAAAGTGCAGAAAAAAGGAAAAAAGAGAAACAAAAATTCAGAGTGTGCTCCTCCCTTGTTTACGTGCAGCGCCGTGATTTTGTTAGTGTTCTAGGCTCGCGTCTCTAGCACGGTCTAGCCTAGGACCAGACAAGATCCGTCGTTGAGCGCTTATTCAACTTTGCATCTCTGAATTGATTATTGTCGACCTTTTTGCTACCATATTATAAGCCTTCCCAGCTCCACATACATCTACGTCGTGCGCTTGATTCTCCCCGTAATCGCTATAGCCAAGCTTTGAGAGTTTTGACTACAACAGCTTGCCGATCACCGCTTTCTTCTTTGGTAAGAACCGTAAGAATTTGAGATTTGCTTGACGGATTTGTGATCGTCCACCACACCACCACCACCACTTCCTAGTAGTCTCAGAGGATCATATTCTTGTGTGTTTCTATTGTCTGCTAACCATGGCGGGATCACAAGCCGATGAGACTGATTGGGAGAACTCGACGAACAAACAGCTACATGATAAGTTTCAAAGAAATGATGATTGGACAGTGCAAGATGTGCTAAACAGATTTGACGAGGCCATGCGAAGATAGATGGCATTGAGAAGACGTTTGAAACAAAGCTTGATAGCAAGTTTGATGAATTGCTCGCGTTTTCCACAACCACCGCCACCTGCACCTATCGCACCTCTGCAACGACAACAACTACGCCCCGTCCGAATCAAGATGGACGAGCTCAGGTGTTCCTATTGAGCCAGACAAAATTCGTGCCGCTGCTCTGCTGTTGGTGCTTCTTTGGCTCCTCTCTTTGCGCTGCTGGTACCGACGAGGATGATGAGTATGCGGCGATTATGAGGATGAGGTTGATCAACATCGAACTACGTGCAACCACCAGCACCACAACCACCGTGTCGTCCACATGCAAATAATGGCAATGTTAGGGCTCCCCTCAGTACGAGATCATGACCATCTCCCTAAACTGAAATTGAATATTCCACCATTTGAGGGTAGATATGTTCTGATATATATCTTACTTGGGAGTTAGAAACTGAACAACGATTTACATGTTTACAATATCCCGAGGAGAGACGTGTTCTGCTTCATTGTTTGTGCTTTCACTAGCTTTGCATGTGTTTGGTGGTCCGAACATTGTAGATTATATCCTGTTCCAGCTACTTGGGCTGCTTTGAAAACTGCTATGCGTGCTCGTTGGGTTCCACCATATTATCAGCGTGAATTACTTCAAAATTGCAGCGCTTAAGACAAGGAAAAATTCTGTAGAAGAATATTATCGGGAATTACAAACCGGCTTGATTAGATGTGGTATTGTTGAGGAGAATGAAGCTATGCTTGCACGTTTTACGGGTGGATTAAATAGAGAGATTCGACCATTCTAGACTATAAGGATTATAATAATATCACTCGCTTATTCCATCTTGCTTGTACAATTTGAACGTGAAGTGCAGGATCGGCAGGCATTGGCGCGCACTAACTTTTCTCGCAGTCGACCTTCATCATGGACACCACGTGCATCATCTACTTCCATCGCACCATCACCTCCTTCAAAGCCACCTCCAACCGTGATACAAGAAAGGTGCACAACCACCACTATCTCGCCAAGAGCACACCGCCGGGCTCTGATAGAGCTCTTCTTCTTCCATGGCGTCAACAGGCACACAAGTGATATTATTTGTCGCCGTTGTAAGGGAAGAGGACATTTTATGAGAGAATGCAAATCTCAGCGTGTGATGATTGCTCACGAGGATGGTGGGTATGAGTCCGCTAGTGACTATGATGAGGAGACTTTGGCTCTTATTACACATGAGGAACACGGTGGAGATGATTCTGATCATGAGACACAATACATGGCTGTGAAGATGCCGACAGTATAAATGTTTAGTTGCTCAACGTGTTTTGAGTGTGCAGTTTACACAAGTCGAGCAAAATCAGAGGCATAATTTGTTCCATACAAAGGGAGTTGTGAAGGAACGTTCTATTCGCGTCATCATAGATGGAGGGAGCTGCAACAACTTGGCTAGCATGGAGATGGTGGAGAAGCTATCTCTCACCACAAGACCACATCCACATCCTTACTACATCCAATGGTTCAACAACAGCGGCAAGGTTAAGGTAACACGATCTTGTTCGTGTGCATTTTAGTATCTCTACATATGCTGATTATGTTGATTGTGATGTGGTACCTATGCAAGCATGTTCCTTATTACTTGGTCGACCATGGCAATTTGATAAAATTTCAGACACCATGGTAGACACAATCAAGATACTCTTGTTCATAAGGATAAAAATATTACTTTGCTTCCTATGACGCCTCGAGTCCATTTTGAAAGATGATATTAACAGAGCTAATAAAGCAAAACAGAGAAAAATAAGAGTGAAAATCAGATTGTGGCAAAAGAATTTGAGCAACATATGAAGCCTAATAGTAAACCATCTAGTGTTGTTTCGAAATTAAATTGAAAAGTGCATGTTTACTTGCCACTAAATCGATATTGATGAGCTAGATTTTAGCAAATCTGTTTGCTATGCTTTTGTGTGCAAAGAGGCATTATTTTCATTCGAGGACGTGCCTTCCTCTTTGCCCCTCGCCGTCACTAACATTTTGCAGAGTTCGCTGACGTCTTTCCACAAGACGTGCCACCGGGATTACCACCTATTCGAGGGATTGAGCATCAAATTGACTTAATTCCTGGTGCATCATTACCCAACCGTGCACCATACCGCACCAATCCAGAGGAGACGAAGGAGATTATGTGTCAAGTACAGAGAGCTGCTCGACAAAGGTTATATACGTGAATCCCTTAGTCCTTGTGCTGTTCCTATTATTCTAGTGCCGAAAAAGGATGGTACGCCACGATGTGTGTTGATTGTAGAGGCATTAATAATATTACTATTCGTTATCGCCACCCTATTCCTAGGCTAGATGATATGCTTGATGAATTGAGTGGCTCTACAATATTCTCCAAAGTTGATTTATGTAGTGGATACCATCAAATTCGTATGAAATTGGGAGATGAATGGAAAACAGCATTTAAAACTAAGTTTGGATTATATGAGTGGTTAGTCATGCCTTTTGGGTTAACTAATGCACCTAGTACTTTCATGAGATTAATGAACAAAGTTTTACGTGCTTTCATTGGACGATTTGTGGTAGTCTATTTTGATGATATACCGATTTATAGCAAATCTTTGGAAGAACATTTGGAACATTTACGTGTTGTTTTTAATGCTCTCGTGATGCACGCTTGTTTGGTAACCTTGGGAAGTGCACCTTTTGCACCGATCGAGTATCTTTTCTTGGCTATGTTGTTACTCCACAGGAATTGAAGTTGATAAAGCCAAGATTGAAGCTATTGAGAGTTGGCCGCAGCCCAAAACGGTCACACAAGTGAGGAGTTTCCTTGGCCTCGCTGGTTTCTATAGGCGTTTTGTGAGAGATTTCAGCACCATTGCTGCACCTCTCAACGAGCTTACAAAGAAGGGTGTGCCTTTTGTTTGGGGTACCGCACAGGAAGAAGCCTTCACGGTGTTGAAAGATAAGTTAACACATGCTCCTTTACTACAACTTCCTGATTTTAATAAGACTTTTGAGCTTGAATGTGATGCTAGTGGAATTGGATTAGGAGGTGTGTTATTACAAGATGGCAAACCTGTTGCATACTTTTCTGAAAAATTGAGTGGGCCTAGTCTGAATTACTCTACTTATGATAAAGAATTATATGCTCTTGTTCGGACTTTAGAAACATGGCAACATTATTTATGGCCCAAAGAATTTGTTATACATTCTGATCATGAATCTTTGAAACATATTAGAAGTCAAGCTAAACTGAATCGTAGACATGCTAAATGGGTTGAATTCATTGAGACTTTCCCTTATGTCATTAAACACAAGAGGGTAAAGAAAATGTTATTGTTGATGCATTGTCTCGTCGCTATACTATGCTTTCACAACTTGACTTCAAAATATTTGGTTTGGAGACCATCAAAGATCAATATGTGCATGATGCTGATTTTAAAGATGTATTGCGAATTGTAAAGAAGGAAGAACATGGAACAAGTTTGTCGTTAATGATGGATTTGTGTTCGTGCTAACAAGCTATGCATTCCAGCTAGCTCCGTTCGTCTTTTGTTGTTACAGGAGGCGCATGGAGGAGGACTAATGGGACACTTTGGCGTGAAGAAGACGGAGGACGACTTGCTACACATTTCTTTTGGCCAAAGATGAGACGGATGTTGAGCGTTTTATTGCTCATTGCACTACATGTCAAAAAGCTAAGTCACGACTCAATCCTCATGGTTTATATATGCCTTTGCTCTGTACCTAGTGTTCCTTGGGAGGATATATCTATGGACTTTGTTTTAGGTTTACCTAGAACAAAGAAGGGAGGATAGCATATTTGTTGTCGTGGATAGATTCTCGAAAATGGCACACTTTATACCATGTCATAAAAGCGATGATGTTGTCAATGTTGCTGATTTGTTCTTTCGTGAAATTATTCGCTTGCATGGTGTGCCAAATACTATTGTTTCAGATCGTGATACTAAATTTCTTAGCCACTTTTGGAGATGTTTATGGGCTAAGTTGGGGACTAAACCGCTTTTAGTACTACTGTCACCCCCAAACCGATGGATAAACTGAAGTAGTCAATAGAACATTGTCTACTATGCTTAGGGCTGTTCTAAAGAATAATAAGAAAATGTGGGAGGAATGCTTGCCTCATATTGAATTTGCTTATAATCGCTCATTGCATTCTACTACTAAGATGTGCCCTTTTGAAGTTGTGTATGGTTTCCTACCTCGTGCACCTATTGATTTGTCGCTTCTTCCATCTTCGGAGAAGGTTAATTTTGATGCTAAAGAACGTCTGAATTGATTTTAAAAATGCATGAGTTAACTAAGGAAAACATTGAGCGTATGAATGCTAAATATAAACTTGTCGGAGATAAGGGTAGAAAACATGTTGTGTTTGCACCGGAGATCTTGTTTGGTTACATTTGCATAAGGATAGATTTCTGATTTGCAAAATCAAAGCTAATGCCACGTCTTCTTGGTCCCTTTAAGGTGTTGGAGAAAGTAAATGATAATGCATATAAACTTGAGTCGCTGCAGATTTTGGGGTTAGTCCCACCTTTAACATTGCAGATTTGAAGCCATATTTGGGTGAGGAAGATGAACTTCCGTCGAGGACGACTTCATTTCAAGAAGGGAGGATGATGAGGACATCAATACCATTGTTACACCCACAGCCCTATTTGCTATACATACGGACCAATTACTAGAGCTCACAAGACGCCAACTAAATTACTGGTACTTTCGTTTCTTGGTAATGATTTTAATGTTCATGAGAATATGATGTCGCTTAAATTGGATACATTTGTTTTGCTTACAAATGAAGGGCCTAGCTTGGAGAAGGATGAACATTGGAGCAAGAACAAGCATGTAGATGATGGCGTGCGCAAGGGGACAAGAACGGAATTACAAGTGATGATTTCAGACTTTGAAGCCACCATAATGAGTGCATGAAGCCTTGGACGAAATATACAAGATGCCACTTCATAAATTTCGTCCCAGAGGCTATCCTAGGTGTCACGTCACCTTATTATTGGGCCGACCCATCTAATTTCGAAATACATAAGTATAGGCTATTTTAGAGTCCGTATGTGTGGGAAACAAGAGATAGGGTTAGTTTGGACCCTCTACCAAGGGCCACGAAATTCACCCCTCTTCCTCCATATATACAAACCCTTAGGGCACCGTTTAGACTTTGGGGTTTTATTTAGATCAAAAGTTCGCCATAGTCATGACTTCACGTTTCGCTTTGTGTTCAACAACCGCACAAAGCGCCACAACCCCACCTTGATCAATAAAGCTTTCATCTTATATTCGCAATATCCAGATTGCAATCTTAGTTTCTTGCTTGTTCTTCGTTTGCTCGCAGGAAATAGACCCTCGTGGTCAGGTTGATCGTGCTCCGGCGTGGTCAATAGCCTCTCGGAGTTGGTTAAGCGATTGCTAAGGCGCGACGTCCTCGCACGCTCGTAGTCGGATCGTCAAAGTCGACTTCCACCAAAGCGAAATCCACCATCTCATCGAAAGATCGGGACACCCTGCCTCTATCAACACACATATACACTCTCATGCATTAAATGTTGATATATGTATATAAATACACAGATCTCACGTAGTACATGCCATCCTTAAATTGGATGTAACGATTCAGAGGGGAAGTACAGACATTGCCGCATGGATACTCACTTCCTATTTCTTTCTCATTTGAAAAGGAGGAATGCAACAAAAAAAAGGCAAGAAACAAAGAAAAATAAGAACCTGCACCAGCCACTTGTACTGAACTCAGCTACCACAGATGTATACACTATGAGAGCAGCTCCAGGGAACAAATAAGTATGCAAAAAGACGGGGTGTGATGGAATAAGCAAACGTGACGTAGTTCTGAAACCCTAATCAGGAACTAGCATTAATCAATTTCGAAGGCCTCGCTTCCACGTATATGATTTGATCTGATACTGCTCCACCCCCACCCCACATGTGTAGCAGGAAATTAATCACATTTGATGTTTCTGTAGATTCTCCTCACGAAAAGAGTTGATCCTACGTAGCCAATAGCACCTGAATCACCAAAATAGATGTCAGAACATCGAAGTGGTCTTTAAACATTGCAATGTATAGCAATCATTAGTGCTGAAGAGTGCTTACCGCAAAGTATTCCCAGACCAAGACAAAACATCAATGTGTAGCCAAAGTAGAAACTTGTCTGGAAAAAGCCGGACATCTTTGTCTTCACATGATAGTAGTAGATGGAGTACAGGTACACATATAGCGCTGTTGATGCAGCGGAGAAAAACGAGGTCCATTGCCAATGATAGTTCTCAGCATTCAGCAAGAAATAAGTACCGACAATTGTGACACAGATTGTAACTATTAGAAGAATGACAAAGACCAGCAACATGAAGCCGTAAACATAATACACCTGCCAAGAACCAAATAACATTGCATAATCAGATGCTTATATAATGGAAATTGCAGGAAGGTGCTTCAGAATAAGGCATGGACAAATGTAATATGAAGCAAGGACAGTAAAATCCTTTCCGCACTATGATAAGTGGCTAACATGATTTTGATGGTTAAAAAATAGTATTTTGTACAAAATGTCTACAATGATTTCCTTGTTTACCTTGTAGTTCCAGAATGATGTGAACACAAAGTACATCTCGATGAAGATGCTGCCAAAGGGAAGCAGCCCACCCATCAATGAGATGACAGAAGGTGTAAGGTACCACTTCCTCTCGGGAATAGGCCGTGGAATAGTCTTTACTCGGCAGGGATTGTTAGGAGCCCCACTCCAGTTTCTACCAACGACCGTTCCCAAAAGCACCAGTGGAAAAGATATGAAAGCCCAAAGGACAAACATGACAACCATTGTACCAAATGGTATTGCCGCTAATGACCCATAGAAGATTGCAATTGTATTCAGTGCAAAGCCAATTGCAAAGTGCAAGAATGGAAAGAGGGATGCTGTAAGGATCATAGCCTTTATCCAGTTTTTACCTGCCATGGAATCAAGTCATGAAGTGAGAAAATCAAATATAAACTCTAGAATCTTCTACAAGAGAGTTAGATGCCATGATAACATGCTGAAACTAGAAAGAAAGAATCAGAAGAAAGACAAGACTGTCCAAACAAATACTGAGTCTAAGAAAGAAACAAAATCCTGCAACTTGTCAACAAGAAGTGAAGGACCATACCGCCATTCCTCGAGTACAGACCAGCACTAACATATCCAGAAATAAAAGATGTAAGAGCATAGCACACGATGAAGGTTGTGATGATAGCCCCTCGCCTGAGAAACATTGGCATGTAAGTTAGAGAATAGGAATCGCATGCTCAACATGCAAGAAAGAACCATGCTCCATGCTAAAAACAACGTAAGGCTTTTTGTAACACAGCATAGGTTGTTTGATATTTCAGGATTTGTTCAGTTCTCTGTACCCTACCTCCATGGGATCTGTGCATCTCAACAGAAGGACATAATACCGCCCCTCCAATTTGCAAAACTGAGTACTCCCTCCGTTCCAAATTACTCGTCGTGGTTTTAGTTCAAATTTGAATTAAAACCACGACGAGTAATTTGGAACGGAGGGAGTACCAAGGTAACTTTCAGATAACTAAAAGCAGGATTTATTTTCCTGAACTATTTTCGTGTGTCTAGAGGAGAAAGGAGAAATAGTACACTATATTATACTCCCTCTGTCGGTCTGTCCCAAAATAAGTGACTCAACTTTGTACTAAAGTTAGTACAAAGTTGAGTCACTTATTTTGGGATGGGGGGGGTAGTTTTTATCCAAAAGGTTCACGTCCAAGCAGAAAGAGAACAGGTAACTGCAACTGGCAGAAGGTTTAGGCGCCACTGTGGTGTTGCGGTAGGGCAAAACAGTATAACAAGAGGAAGGGAGGGGAGAGGCTAAGGGCGGGTCACGGGAAGCACCAAAGATATGGAAAAAGAGAGATTTGTAACCATTGACTTGAATGGATAAGCCATTGCCCTATCCTTTATGTATGACCAGCCTAACATGTATGTCCGAATTTATCTCATCATCCTAATTTAACTTGAATATTACCTTTTAATAAAGACCAAACCATCTACAACACTTCATGTGTTGCCACCGATGCATGTGGCCAACAACAGCGGTAGCGTTGGCCCACATGACACAAAATTAACTTTCTGTGCTTAAAGCCTTGCAGTCCCAAACAAGTTGGGGTAGGCTAGAGTTGAAACCCATAAGATATCGAAACCAAGTCATGGTTCTGGCACGTGGATAGCTAACTTCCACGCACCCCTGTCCATGGCTAGTTCTTTGGTGATACCCCAGTCCTTCGGATCTCTCTTTTACGGACTCCTCCCATGTCAAGTTTGGTCTACCCCAACCTCTCTTGACATTATCAAAGCGTTTTAACTGTCCGCTCTGCGTCGGCACTTCTGGGGGCCTGCGTTGTATATGCCCAAACCCTCTCAAGCAATGTGGACAAGCTTCTCCTTTACCCTAGCTTGGGAGCAGCTATGTTATTAATCCCTTATTTCAAGTTAAGTGAAACCCAAGGACAATAAATTCTAATGCCATCCCACATCCTCCAACTATCAGATGTTGCTCACTGTACTTAAGCGAGTACTTTACTTTACGCATGTGTGGAGTACTCCAGAACACTGCATTCAGGTTTTTAGATGTTCAAATAGGAATACAAAACAAAACAGTGAATACTATCTTGAACAGGTGTTATTTGCATTAAGGAACAGATCAGTCACAATTTTCAGTACCAGCGGTAAACAAAGAGAAATGCAATGGTAGAGACTAGAATCTTCTTCAGTCCATCAATAATGCTTCCCAATCAATATATTATATGTAATACATTTTTTTATTTGCACATGTAATAGTTAAGAAGTCGGTGCTCATTTTTTTCTCATCGATTTTTGAATAGTTTATTCAGGTAAAAATGAATTTAACTAGAAGAGATCAAAATTCAATCTAGCAGGTATGAGAATGTTGTCAGCATTTGAAAATAGACACAACACTACATTGCCACATTCCTATCCAGGGATCATCATTAGAAATGGTGGAAACAGGCAGATGCCAGCAATTAAAAACTTAAAGCAGCCAGAGGAAATTAAATCCCAGACACTTTTACATTGATCTTGAGCCAACTTTTTTGTTAAAGTTACTGTCAGTTACTGTATTTACAGAATGATACTTCATAATCGCAAATTTGCAAATGATTGGCAGTCAAGACTCAGGTACAGGATCTGGAAGGCTCCTCGCGAGAAACAAAGTTATGTTCTGGTACTCCGGATGCTGGTCCAGCTCATTTTCAAATATTCTTGCCCTTCATTCATCTTTTTACGTATTATTAATAGGGTACGACCATGCCACTTTTTTAGCTTGCCATGTGTTCTGCATGCAAGGCAAGGCAGAAAGGAAATGAAAAGAATGTGTGTGATTTTGAGCATACCCAACATATAACATGCCAACGATGGCCAATACAATCACAAGTAGGATAAGAGCTGCCAGCTGGGTGCCGATACCAACAAGAGCAGAAAGAAGTGTCAAGCTTCTAGGAGGACGAAATACATCACCATGGACAAGTTTCCACCCAGATTCCTCATTAACATCTCTCTCCTAATAAAGCAAAGTCATGAGTACAGGCAACAGTTGAGTGGCAGTGGATAAAACCAAGAGAGTTAATTTGGTTGGAATATTATTCAAGTGCAGCAAAATAGGCACCAGAATTCAGATGCTCACCAGTGACTCTAGATCATCATCATCACGAGCATATTTTGCATAATCATTTCTCAGTGTTCGCATCAATATCATTGAAACCAAACCAGTGAGAAAAATAACCATCATGAAAGAATTGAAAATGGAGAACCAGTGAATCTGAACATGAAAATTTAGAAATAAATTAGAACTTTCCAATGGTTAGTTCAAAGGGGAGATGCAGTTCGCTATTGTTGAATTGAAGGGTTATTCCCATTAGCAGGGAGAGGGTTGTGTGCTACGCATACTGGATTCTTTTTCCAAAAAGCAATCATTACCATTTACCTGGTGTTCAAAGAAAGGATAGTCCAGGTAAACTTCAAAACGGCGTGCAAATGAAACATCTGTTGGTACCCACTTCACTGAATATGTCATGTCCAACTTCTTACCAGCGTCAAGGAGCTTAGGAGACTCTTGGGTGAGATTAACATGAATTATCTACAAAATCAAATCAGATCCACTTATATATTCATGTTCAAATATCTACAAAAATAAAATCAGTTCATTTATAACTTGTCAAATTATGTATTAATGTTCTGAATCAATGGAAGATGCATACCCTGTTATCGTTGTACTTTACAAGAATGTTCTTGTGCGTGTAAAGATAGTGCTTGTTTTCACTGTTTTTGTCAGTCTCTCCAACAAAACCTGTCAAAGCATACAACAACTGTCTTGTTAGGCAAAAGAAACAAAGATAAAGAATAGCAAAGAAAATACTAAGTTGACAGGAACATACCCCAAAGAGGCAGATCATCTAGGTGCATGGTGCCACAAGCAATGCAAAAACCAGTGAAAAATGTTAGAAACAAGAAATATGCCTAAAATCAGCATAATACAACAAAATGTAATGCATCACATATTAATCCATGTACCTATGAAAAATTCAAACCAGTACGAGCTTTCAATGGCATCAGCAAATTGTTGAGTCTTCTTGGGATCTAGTTCCAGTGTGCAAATGGATCCCCTTTCCACATTTCCTAAAGCAAAGGCAACATAACATTTATATAATTAATAAGACAAACAAATGCATACCAAAAGAAAAATGCATATGTCGACATTCAGTAAATCACAAATAAATACAAGGATGGTCTGAGATTAACAAGAACATACTTAAGAACTTTATGTCAAGCTGACTATCAATCAACTCATTCCCACCCAGGACTTCTCCAAGACCACCCCACTTATGCCCAGGGTTGTCAGATGGTTGACAAAATGGGAGGCTGTGATAATTGTAAGTTTCTTGAGGATTATTGTAAGGTCCAACTTTATTCACCCAGAGCTTAACTGAATCTCCAGCTTTGTACTGCATGTAAAAAACATAAAGCAGATGAGAACTTAAAGCCACACGAAATGCTCATAGCACATAGTATTAGGCATAATTAATTTAGAAAGAAAGCATACTTGAAGATGATACAGGATGAAACAAATGTACAATGTAAATCTGCAAAACATTAGTGATTGGGGGTTGATGATGGCTAACGCTAAGGTACATTATGGAGAGAAGAAAAAAGCCATGGGATCTCTTTCATCATTACTCAGTCCTAAGTTACGAAAGCATTTTCTTAATTTTCATATAAGCACTCAAGTTTGATCAACTAAAATATTCCAGTCATTAATACTCCAGTCAAGTAAGTCCTCCTATATAAGACAGTATATGTATCAATTATTAATCGAATAATAAGAGATTAGTTTATTGATCTATTATCTATCTCATTCCTTCTCCCTAACATATGTTCTACTCCCAATCCCCTTCACCGTGCCATCCGTCCATCTTCATGGCAGTAGCTACATATGTTGTTCCAGGCTACATATCAATGAGGCATGGAGTAACATTTTCACATACATGTGGGCCATTAGGCTAAATGTCAGACTATCAGTGAGGCATGGAGTAGTATTTTGAGAAATGCCAATCTCAGTGGTGGCAAGCTATTTCCAAATCAATCTATATCAAGAAACCAATATAGAACTTCTCTCTAAAATAAATATATAACCGTCAGCAGTGCAATTGACTTTCTTTAATGTTCAAATATGATCGCAAGGACAGAGCACATGAGTTGCAGCATCACGCAGGATCAAGACCATTGGCAAGGAATTATTATCCTAGTTGCATGGACAACTGAATGTCTAATACTCCCATTTATTTCACCATATTGAAGATCGCGATGACAGATGCATGAAAGCTAGAATGCAAAATATTATCCTACTAAAAGTTATTTGACAATTTTCATGATTAACTAAATCAAATCAATTCATATTGATCACAAGGAAACAAATGAACAGAAAAAAAGATGCATGCATAGATTTGACAAGAGAGTACGCTCTTGCTGCTCACTCCTTGGATTATAGCCTGCTATTTTCAACCAGCAAGTGCACGCAAAACAAGTTATAGAACATTTTGTATGCAAGACAAGACCAAACTGTCAGCACCTCTGTATGAACCAAACAGTAACAATATCCTGAATCTAAGAAGTAGAAACTACAATGCAGCCTTCACTACACCCTACAGGAACATACACTGCAGCTTGGAAGTACCTGGATGTAAGCGAATTTCCTCCGATCAACATCAAGTTATTATATATCTAAGTTCAGGGTATCAGGCACCACCACTGGTACCATTCCGATCAGGTCCCGCACAGATCGGACTCATTTGGAACACTAACCCTGTAGCACTTAACATTGTTTCCACCACCGTAAGCTAAGCTATGATGAATCATCCGAAGATTTAAAACCTCCTCCCTCGTTGAAAACCAAGATTCTCGCGTCACATCAGCCACAACCTCCAGACAACCGAACTGCACTAAGAGCTCTAGGAACTAAAACCTCAGGACGCGAGAGCTGGAGAGACCAGCGCGAGATCGCGCCGATGGGCGATCAGATCTGACGCCACGGAATGGGAGCAACTATAGCGATCAAACTGAGGGGGCCAACAAAAGGTTTTAGATCCAAGGGAAGATAAGGCGGGGCGAGGCGGGGCTGAGCAGCGCACCTTGTGGTCAGACTCTGAGGCGGACGCGCGGAGCGGAGAAGCGAAGGCAAGGACGGCGGTGAGCGAGAGGAGGAGGACGAAGCGTCTGCGGCCGCCGCCGCGGGAGGAGGGGAGCATTCCGCCGGCGAGATCTGAGGATGAAGAGGAGGCGGTCGCGAGCCTTCGGTCGGGTTGGCCCGAGAGAGCTGCCGCCTCGCGATTTCACTGCGGTTTTGGACGGTCTCTGATCTATCTATGGGATCTATTGGCGTTGACTCTTTGATAAACAAATGGGCAGAACAGGCAAATTCAGTGATTCTGTGCCTTCCTTAAAAAAAAGTGATTCTATACAAAAGAAGTTCTCCTTTCGAGAAATTACTAGCGAGTTAGAATTAATAGTACCTCATCCGTTTCAAAATAAGTGGTTTCGAGTACATGAAACATAAGAATTTTGTTGATTCATTAATAGTTTGATATCCTGAACTAAGAAGCCATATTGTGATTCGCCCTTCTCTTTCCTGCTCACAAGATCGTCACCCTTCACGAAATTGAATATGGCTCCATTGCAAATCAAGTGGTAGCCCCTCGCTAATTACTAACAGATCCTCTTTAAGAGTATTATGTCGGTAAAACAATTAACGGCAAGAGGTGAAAATTATGTCACTCATGTGATCACTCATTATCATACCCGGGCTTGATTGCTCTGGCGGCACGGGGGAAACCCTAGCCGCACCGCCAGGGACTACTGTCGGTGCTAAAACCGACGGATCTCAGGTAGGGGTCCCAAGCTGGCGATCTGAGCAAGATGGTAACACGGGAAAGTAGGGATACGGTGTTTTACCCAAGTTCGGACCCTCTCGAGGAGGTAAACACATATGTCCTGCTTTTGATATATTGATTGTGATGGAGTACTGAGTACAATATGATCTACCTCAAGATCATATGAACGAGTTCTAAGCTCTAAACCTCTCAGAAGCCTCTCCTCTATGGACTAAATCCTACGGCTTATATAGGCACCGGGGGTATCTAGGGTTTAAACATGGGCGGTTACAATCTAGGTTAAGCATGTTGATCATTCAATACGCCTTGAAGTGTACGCCAAGTCTTCGGAGATCTTCATCTTGATTACGCCGAGGGCCAGGGCATGCGTGGCCCATTCATCAGTCATTGGTGGGTCCTCGGTCTAACCCGTAAGTGGCGGGCCGACGTGGTAAGCACCCCCTAGTCTAGGACACCGTCCGTAGCCCCTGAACAAGTCTTCAAGCCGAGGGTATATGCATCTTCTTCGGGGTGATTTATAATTTCAAGTCTTCGGCTTCGTAGACGAGTTCCATCCTCCACATCGGATCCCGATTCCGAGGATATGCTCGGCTCAGAGGTCTTCTTGGCCCTTCCGAATGCGACCATGTGTTTTTCATGATAATCTTCGCCAGATAACAAGGGGTGTATTTTAACAAGACCCCTTCCCTCTCAGCACTATTTTTTTAGCAGGGATGAGGTCTTCTTTTAACTTAGCCATGAAGGCTTGCCACGAGAGGTGGGTCAAACACTAACAGCTTTTTCGGCCGAGAACCGAAGCGTCATCTCCCGTGGCAGGGTCGAGCCGCCTCATGATAACCCACAAGTATAGGGATTCGTTTGTAGCCTTTTTCAATAAGAGTGTCGAACCCAGCGAGGAGTTAAAGGTAGAATTTATATTCCCTTCAAGTCCTATCGACCACCGATACAACTCTACGCACACCAACATTTGCTTTACATAAAAACAAGTAATAAACTACTTTGTAGGTGTAATATGATAAGTTTGCAAGATAATAAAGAACGTGAAAATAAAAGTTATGTGATGTTTTAATAAAAGAACGATTAAGTTAGTACAGCGAGTGTGGAAAAGTGGTGGTAGGATTTTCTGAAATTGTCCTAGGCAATTGATAACAAGATCGGTAATCATTATTGCAATTTTATATGAGGGAGAGCATGAGCTAACATACTTTCCATACATGGATCATGTGCAATTATCATTGGAGCTCTAGCAAGCATCCCGCAACTAGTAATGATCATTACGGTAAAACCCAGCCATAGTTGTGTAAAGTCCCCTTTAATCCCATACGCAACAACCCACTTACCCGAGTTTGTGTTCATGTCGCTCACGCAACTCAGTTAATAAGTAAATCATGAACATATTGCAACACCCTACAAAGGAAATCCCCCACGTGTGTGCGGCATGGAAGGCACCATAGGACAGCACCAAAATAAAACATGCAACTCAAACCAATCAAGATCATCAATCAACCCACAGGACAGAAACAATCTACTCAAACATCATAGGATGGATGCACATCATTGGATAATAATATATAACAAAAAGCACCATGTTCAAGTAGGGGGTTCAGCGGGTTGCAGGAGAGTGAACCGACGAGTATAGATGAGGGAAGGTGATGGTGATGACGGCAGCGAAGTTGTTGATGAAGATCGCCGTCATGATGGTTCCCCAGTGGTGCTCCGGCTCCACCGGAAGAGAGGGAGAGCCCCCCTCCTTCTCCTTCTTGCTTGGCCTTCTCCCTATATTGGAGAAGGATTTCGCTCTGGTCCTTGGTCGCCATGGCCCCGGAAGGGCGGGAGCCCCCTAGATTTGATCTCTCTCTCTCTCTCTCTCTCTATCTATCTATCTATCTATCTATCTCTCTCTCTCTCTCTCTCTCTGTGTGTTTTGCGTCCATGTTTCCTGGCCGAACACCGTTTCTTAAATATCCGAAGATCCATAACTCAAATCGGGCTGAAAATTTAACACAAATTTTTTCCGGATATTAGCTTCCTTGCGCCCGAAATATAGCCCCAATCGACCTCCTAGGAGGCCACAAGCTTGCCTGGCACGCCCCAGGGTAGGGACGCACCCCTTGAGCTTGTGTGTCCTGTGGGCCCCCTTCTTGATTCTGGCACCAAAAAATCTCATATATTCCATAAAAATCACTATAACTTTTTATCGTGTTTGGACTTTGTTTGATATGGATTTTCTGCAAAATACAAAAACTTGCAAAAAAACAGGAACTAGCGTTGGGCACTAGATTAGTATGTTAGTACCAAAAATAATATAAAGTGTTGCCAAAAGTATGTGAAAGTTGTAAAATAATGACATGAAACAATAAAAATTATAGATAGAGCGAAGACATATCAACATCCCCAAGCTTAATTCTTGCTCATCCTTGAGTAGGTAAATGATAAAAGAAGATATTTTTTATGTGGAATGCTACCTAGCACAATCTTGATCAAGTAATATAATCATGGCATGAATATTAAGATACGAATAATTCAGGGCAATAGTTTATCATTTGATATAAAGACATCAATACTCGGGCATACTAACAAAAAATCATGCCCTTCGAAATAAGAATGCTAAAGAATGTTATCCCTACACAATCATATAGCTTAGCATGCTTAGTCTTCCTAGCATAAAGTATAAATCATGAGCACCACCGTGCCAAATCAAGCAATTATATCATACTTTTTCTCGCTTCAGCTTTTCAATATCACTCAATACATGACCGTGAGTCATGAATTTAGCACTACGGGTGGCAAAGAGAATGATAGTAGAGGTATATACGGGAAGACAAAAGTTTGAGAAAGTCTCGCATCGACTCGGCGGATTGTTTGGCAATGGAGAGGCCTTACATTTGATATTAATGCGAGGAGTAGAGATGGTCATGCAACGGATGCACTAGAACTATAAGTGTATGAAAGCTCTCTATATGAAACTAAGTGGGTGTGCATCCAACTTGCTTGCTCATGAAGACCTCGAGCATTTGACGAAGCTCGTTGATAACCCACAAGTATAGGGGATCGCAACAGTCTTCAAGGGTAGTATTTCACCCAAATTTATTGATTCGACACAAGGGGAGCCAAAGAATATTTACGAGCCTTAGCAATTGAGTTGTCAATTCAACCACGCTGGGAAATTATATTTCTGCAACAAAGTGTTTAGTGTCACAGTAACAATAGTAACAGGAGCAGTAGCAGTAGCAGTTTGTAGTGATTGTAACAGTAGCGGCAACAAAAGTAACTTAGCGCGAACCAATATGAGAAAAGCGTAGGCATTGGATCAGTGATGGATATTTGTGTTGGATGACATTCATCACATAACAGTCAGAACATAGAACGATACACAATAGCTCCAATTCATCTAAATGTAGGCATGTATTCCGTATATAGTCATATGTGCTTGCAACAAGAACTTGCATGGCATCTTTTGTCCTACCCTCCCATGGCAGCGGGGTCCATAAGGAAATTTAAGGGATATTAAGGACTCCTTTTAATAGAGAACTGGAACAAAGCATTAACACATGGTGAATACATGAACTCCCCATACTACGGTAATCACCGGAAAGAATCCCAATTATTATCATCTTGGGGTATGCGGATCTAACACGTAATAGGTGCATACAACTTGCAAGATAGGATCGAGAACTCAAATATATTCATGAAAACATAAAGGGTTCAGATCTGAAATCATGCCACTCGGGCCCTAGTGACAAGCATTAAGCATAGCAAAGTTATAGCAACATCAATCTCAGAACATAGTGGATACTAGGGATCAAGCCCTAACAAATTGACTCGATTACATGACAAATCTCATCCAACTCCATCACCGTCCAGCAAGCCTACGAAGGAATTACTCACTCCGGTGGTAAGCATCATGTAATTGTTGATGGACAAGGGTTGATGATGACGATGGCGACGAATTCCACCCTCCGGATCCCCGAACAGATTCCAGATCAGCCTTCCCGCCGAAGAACATGAGGTGTCGGCGGATTCGTATCGTAAAACCTGATGATTACTTCTCTCGGATTTTTTTCCTCTGCAAGACGGTACTTATGGATTTCGACTTAGGGTTGTCGAAGGCTCCAGGGGCCCACAAGCTCACCAAGCGTTCCCCTGAGCTTGTGGCTCATGGGTTTCCCCCTCCAGTAGGTCTCTTCGCCAATATTTTTCATATATTCTGAAAATAATCTCTGTAAATTTTCAGCCCAATCCGAGAACTTTTATTTCTGGACAAAAATAACACCATGGCAAACAACGTCAGTCTGGGTTAGTTCCATTCAAATCATATAAAGTAGAGTCCAAAATAAGAGCAAAAGTGTTTGGAAAAGTGGATACGTTTGGGACATATCAACTCCCCCAAGCTTAATTCATTGCTTGTCCTCAAGCAATTCAGTTGACAAACTGAAAGTGATAAAGAAAAACTTCTACAAACTCCTTTTGTTGTTGTTGTTGTTGTTGTTGTTGTTGTTGTTGTTGTTGTTGTTGTTGTCGTCGTCGTCGTCGTCGTCGTTGTTGTTGTTGTTGTTAACAAATGTTCAAGTTTTCAGCAAAGATTATGAACTAACCATGTGAATGATAATACTTAGGTCTCACATTTACTCATACCAATAACATAACCAACTAGCGAGCAATAATAAGATATCTTGGATGCCAACAATTTGTCAAAAAAATCATGATATAATATGATAACATGGTATCTCGCTAGCCCTTTTTGAGACCGCAAAACATAAATGCAGAGCACCTCTGAAGTTCAAGCAACAACTAACATTATAATTCATGGTAGAAGAGATCCAGTCATGTCACACCCAACATTAACTATACTAAATGCATAAGAATGACAATAGTGCTCCCGAATTGGTTCTTGAATGAGAAGGTGATGGTTCAACAATAAAAGTAAATAACATAAAAGTAAAAAGATAGGCCCTTCGCAAAGGGAAGCATGGGTTTGTAGAGGTGCCAGAGCTCAAAGCTTAAAACAGAGATGAATATAAATTTGGGAGGTATGCCTTTCCGGTCAATGTCACGACCGAGGATTCTCAATATCTTCCATGCTAAACACATTATCGGTGGTTCCCAAGTAGAAAGGTAAAGTTTACTCCCCTGCAACAAACAAACACAAGCCATGGCTAGCCAAATTCACGGGTGCCCTCCATACCAACAACTTTCCGGGGGAGTTTGTTTTATTTTTATTTTTTTCATTTTGATTACACGACCAGGCATCCCAATTACCGACCTCTCTTGTGCAATGAAAAATGAGTGAATACCATCGTGAGAATAACCCGCTTAGCATGGAAGATACTGATCGCCCCTGTCGCTCCATGAGCAGTACGGGCACACAAAATAGATGATTATGAATGTTTAGAGGTGGCCATGTAAATTTACTTGGAACAACAGAGTAATACCGCATATAGGTAGATATAGTGGACTCATCTGGAACAACCTTGGGTTGAAGGATTTGGATGCACAAACAGTATTCCTGCTTAGTACAGGTGAAGGCCAGCAAATCGATTGAGAAGTGACCAGCCAGAGAGCGAAAACGGTCATAATCATGCATTGAGAATAATTAACATTGATTACGATCATGAGTAGGATATAAACAACATGAACATAGATATCATGGAGGCTTTGTTGGTTTTGAATCAACCACATGTGTCCACATGTGTGAACATGTTCCAAGTCAAGCCACTCGAATCATCCAGAGGAGGATACCATACTATCATACTACATCACAACCATTTAAATGCATGTTGACACTCAAGATAAATCATTATCCACTCTTAGATGCTTAAGCATGGCATGAGCAACAATAATCTCTAATTGTCATCACAAACATGTTTACTCATAATACGCTGAATCAAGAATGATGAGCTAAACATATTTACAAAAACAAAAACAAGAAGAGTTCATACCAGCTATCCTTCACCACAATCACTTCATCAAATCATTGTCATTATTGCCTTTCACTTGGACGACCAAATGATGTGAAACTAATAATAGTGCAAGTGTGTCGTGGACTAAGCTGGAACCTGCAAACATTTTATTCAAAGGGAAAGACGAGGTAATATAGGCTCTTCGTTAGATCAACAATAATGCATATGAAAGACACTCAATATTTTCATCGTCGCCTTCTCCTTACGACGACTCAAAGAAATGAAAAGAATTTTAGAGAAACACACTGAAATGTTTTTGAGTTTTTCCAAAGAAAACAAACTAACGAAGGAAAAACAAAAACGAGAAAAACTGTGTAGGACCTTGAGAAGAGGTGTCTAGAGGGGGGGTGATTAGACACTAAGTACCAAAGTTGCAGTTTTCAAGTTTCCTTAAGTTTAAGTGGAGATTAGGCACAAGTTTAACATTCACAATACATATCAAGCAAGCATGCAAGAGTATATGGGCAGCGGAAAGTAAAGCATGCAACTTGCAAGAATGTAAAGGGAAGGGTTTGGAGGATTCAAACGCAATTGGAGACACAGATGTTTTTGGCGTGGTTCCGATAGGTGGTGATATCGTACATCCACGTTGATGGAGACTTCAACCCACGAAGGGTAACGGTTGCGCGAGTCCACGGAGGGCTCCACCCACGAAGGGTCCACGAAGAAGCAACCTTGTCTATCCCACCATAGCCGTCGCCCACGAAGGACTTGCCTCACTAGCGGTAGATCTTCACGAAGTAGGCGATCTCCTTGCCCTTACAAACTCATTGGTTCAACTCCACAATCTTGTTGGAGGCTCCCAAGTGACACCTAGCCAATCTAGGAGACACCACTCTCCAAGAAGTAACAAATGGTGCGTTGATGATGAACTCCTTGCTCTTGTGCTTCAAATGATAGTCTCCCCAACACTCAACTCTCTCTCATAGGTTTTGGATCTGGTGGAAAGAAGATTTGAGTGGAAAGCAACTTGGGGAAGGCTAGAGATCAAGATTCATATGGTAGGAATGGAATATCTTGGCCTCAACACATGAGTAGGTAGTTCTCTCTTAGAAAATGTATGCTGGAAGTGTAGGTTCAGTCTGATGGCTCTCTCCACGAATGAAGAGGAGGTGGAGGGGTATATATAGCCTCCACACAAAATCTAACCGCTACACACAATCTACCAAACTCGGTGGGACCGAATTGTTAAACTCGGTCAGACCGATTTAGCAAATAATGTGACCGTTAGGGTTTTCGGTGGGACCGAAATGCAACTCGGTAAGACCAATATGGTTAGGGTTAGGGCATAACGTAATCTTGGTAAGACCGATTACACAAACTCGGTGAGGCCGATTTTGGTAATAAGCTTTCCAGAGAGTTGGTCAGGCAAACTCGGTTTGACCAATTACACAAACTCGGTGGGACCGATTTTGGTAATGAGTCAGCCAGAAAGTTTGCATTGTAATCTCGGTAGTACCGATTGCTCAAACTCGGTGAGACCGATTTTGATAACGGACATACACAGAGAGATTACAATCCCATCTTGGTGAGACCGAGATCCCTATCAGTGAGACCGATTTGCTTAGGGTTTGTGGCAGTGGCTAAGACATTTGAAATCGGTGGCGCCGGATAGAAAGAATCGGTGTGACCGATTTTGGCTTTAGGTTTAGGTCATTTGTGGAAGTGGGAAAGTAGTTGAGGGTTTTGGAGCATATCACTAAGCACATGAAGCAAGAGGCTCATTAAGCAACACCTCATCCCTCCTTGATAGTATTGGCTTTTCCTATAGACTCAATGTGATCTTGGACCACTAACATATAAAATGAAGAGTCTTGAGCTTGAAGCTTGAGCCAATCCTTTGTCCTTAGCATCTTGAAGGAGTTCCCACATCCTTTAGTCCATGCCACTCCATTGTTGAACTTATCTTACATATACTAGATAAAAGTGTTAGTCCAACAAGAGATATGTTGACATTAATTACCAAAACCACCTAGGGAGCACTTGTGCTTTCAATCTCCCCCTTTTTGGTAATTGATGACAAAATCCGGCGCCTCTGGTTAGTATTTGGTCTCCTTACTTTGCTGCTGTGCATCTCCTTGTTCGCCCTGACGCGACGCGGGAGGTGCTTCTGAACGCCATCCGGCACCCTTACGCCCGGGCTCCGTCGCAGGTGGTGCGGGCGGCATCGGAGGAGCCCGCGACCCACGGCAGGGAGGAGGAGGCCGAGGTCGACGCCGGCACTGAGCGTCGCACGGGTAAGTCTTGTCTTTTCTCTTGTGTTTCTCGAGCTGCCGATCGCGACACGACGCGGGCGACGCTGACACCGATTGTTGATGTAGTGGCGTTGGGCAGAGGAGGCGGTGACGCGGGCGGAGCAAGGTCATCGCGTGGAGCGGCGTCAAGCCGTCCGCACGGGAAGGAGAGCGTCGCGCCGCGGCCCTAGGCCCCGAAGCGCGCGGCGGACCCGTCCGGGAGCAGGAGGCCGGCCAAGAGGAAGCGTGGCGCCGGGCATGGGAGGCCGCCCCCGTCCCGGTCCTGACAGGGTGAGTTTATCTCCTGTCTGCGTCCGAACGGTCAAATTGGTTTTGCTTTTGCTCATTCTGTCTTCTTCTTCAGGTCGCTGATCGCGCTGGCGAGGGCGGCGGCGGATGCCGTGGCCGCCGAGGAGGCCGCGTTCCGCAGGAGCCGGTCCGACCCCGTCGACCGGGTCGAGCAGGGGGAGCCGGCTGACCCGGACCTCGGCCTGGACCCGACCGATGCCAAAGGCCTGGCCTGGCGGGACAAGAACAGGGCCGAGGCAGAGTTGGAGGTGGCGTCAGTCCGGGCTTGGACCAGCGCTGTGATGGCATGGGCGCGAGCCGGCGAGGAGCCGGCATGGCGCGAGATGCCGGAGGGCTCAGTGGTGGCGGCGACAGTCTTCGAGCCATCATCGGTGAGGGAGCACGGCCGGGGAGAACCGTGTTGCTTCTTTTGTACTAAAATTGTAACTCTGGCGAGCTTTGATGAATTTGTCATCATCTTCTTCTTCACTCTTGCGTTGTGATTGATTAACAAGCATATCGAGCCGTGAACCGTCACCATCCTTTCTTTTACCTTTAATCTTGAGCAGAGTACCAAGGATGCTTTCATATACATTATTCTCTACGTGCATGACATTGATGCAGTGACATACACGTAGAATCTCCTAGTAATGTAATTTCCAGAACACCGATTTCTTCTTAAACAGTTGATCCTTGGGTGTTAGTTTCACCGTCAAAGGTTGGTTCTTGCCAAGCACAACATTATTTTTTAGCCATGTTGTGGACCACCTCCCCGTCATAGGGTCTTGGGCCCGCACCTACCTCTGTCGTACCATCAAATTCAGCTTTCATCTTTCGGTATGGGTGATTCATCTGTAAGAACCTACGATGACGCAAATACATTGTTTTGCGCGAGTTGGGAAGTCTTCTGCTAGCTATCCTATCCATGCATGTGACACCCCATATATCTCCCCTTGTTTTCTGCCCCGATGTGTTGCCTAATGCCGGCATATCTTGAATGGTGTGCACCAGCATCGCATGTAGATCGAAAATCTCCTTTCTGTAAGCATCATAACATTTTACAAAGAGCGATCTATCCACACCGTCGCCAGCTTCTTCTACCAATGAGTGAAAGTAAATGTCGATGTCATTTCCGTGTTGCTTTGGGCCTTGGATAATCATTGACATCATAATGTATTTTTTCTTCATACACAACCAAGGAGCTAGGTTATATATGCACAGAATCACCAGCCATGTGTTGTGATTGGTGCTCATATCGCCAAAAGGATTCATCCCGTCAGTACACTCCCCGAGCCTTATACTTCTAGGATCCTTGGCAAAATTTTCAAACTTTTTGTCGATTAATTCCCACTGAGCCCCATCTTTCAGGTACCTCATAAACCTATTCGCAATTCACTCATCATGATGCCACCGCAACCTCTTTGCCTCTCTAGGGTTTGCAAACAAACGCCTCAACCTTGGAATTAAAGGCAAGTACCAAACAACCTTGAACGGGATTCCTGTCTTGATGTAACGCCCCGAGACCGATGCTCTATTTGCCTTCCATTTATTTTCCGTTGTTGTCGTGTGTTTATTTTGTTTGTTGCATTATCATAATTATTTTGCATATTTCATTCCTCTACGTTGATGCCATGACCATGTAGAGTGACTTGTCTTATTTTGCTTCTTGCACCATGCTCATCTCACTTGTTATGTTGCATTGTACCCTTGTCATTTTGCATTTCATCATGCTCATCATGTGGGTTGCATTATTTCATGTTGTGTGTGCATCAGCCCTTGCAAACTCTCTCTCAAGCCATGCCCATGTATCATCACCTCTCCCTTCCTCCTTCCTTCATGTTTTTTTGCAAGCGACATTATTTCCTTCTCCATTAATGTTCATTCTTTTCCTGATGCTAGTTCACCATGCCTAAACCATCTCTGCCAATTTTTAAGCTCTTTTGGACTTGATTTGGTTGGAATTAAAATTGCCTCAAGTTTGAATTTAGTTCAAACTTGCGATAATTCTTTTTCTCTAAAATGCCCAAACCAATTATTTAAATTAGTGCATAATTCCAGCTTCGTGGGGATATTCTTATATCTCTCATCACCCTCTGTTATCCTGTGCTTTTACATTCATTTTCTACCCGAGGAAAATGAAAAAAAACAACAAGAAGAGCGCCTACAGGGCCTCCTCCTCCCAGGCAGTCCAGTGAGGTTTCAACGCACCCTCGCTCTCTCCGTGGTGAATCCACGCTGGATACCCATCCGGACCCACCGGCGCTCTCTACTCCTATTTTCTTCCTCCTCCCGATCACCTCTCCTCTCACAGATTATTCAGGGGCACATGGCCACCGTGGCTACCAAGGCGCCCACGCCTCCTTTTAACCAGCGCCTCCTCCCTAGGGTTTCCCCTTCGTCCTCCCTTCCTCCTCCTCGCCGCCACCGTGAGGGTAGCTCCACCTCGCCCCATCGCCGCCGCCCGACGCCATGGCGGCTTGTGCTCAAGCTTTCCCCAGGCGTAGCAAGCTCGTCGCCGACCCTTTCTTCATCCACGCGCATCGAGACGCCGCCATGACCCGTTCTCTGCGATCCAAGGCCGGAGACGCCAAGTCCATCGACGTTGTCTTCTCTCGCTTCACGGAACCGAGGACGCTGCCCGATCATCGCGTCGTCTCGCTGTCCCCATTCTCCTCCGACTCAGTACACCTTCACATCACCCGCATGGTGAGAAGCCGCTCGCTCCCATCATCCTGCTTGAATTTCGCGCGGTAGGCATCACCCCGCCCCAACCCGAGGCCGTCCGCCATGGATGAGGTACTCGAGCTCCTCTGCTTATTTCTCTCGCTTCAAGACGCACACGACACCGGCGAGCAGCAGCCGCTCGTCCTCGCCTTGCGCATTCACACCCACACCTCATCATCTTCCGCACCCGCCGGCCCTTTGCGGCCGCGGTTGCCGCTCTTGTGCTTTCGGCAAGCGTCGCCAGCAACCACCGTGAGCCATGCCTCCAAAGCTCGTCTGTTTGGTCTTTGGTTAAGAGTCTGCTGGCTCCCATGTGTGGCACAAGCAGAGCAGCTAGCGCGATGGCTAGTAGAGATTCAGCCATCCGTGAGGTCCCGGGTTCAAACCCAGCTCCCTCCCTTTTCATTTCTTTTTGTTGTTGATGTTGTTTCATTATTCCACATGCTCACCGACCTGCTTGCCGCCACCCTCATTGTGTGCTGAATGTGGCCGAGGTCGAGTGTCTTGATCCCAAGGCGGCACTTTCTTCTCCAATTTAATCAGATCCGTCGAGCAATCCTACACAAGCTTTGAGCTGAATGTTGAACACAAGTTCTGTCCTAGCCTGTTGGTCACCAAGCGGATCAAGAACCAAGGGTTTGGGGTTCAAATCCCAGCGCCCTCTTTGCTCTGTTCTTTTATTTCTTTTGCACACACCCACAGCTGCTTGGGCGAATCCTCATCTGGGCGCTGCACCGTAATGCTTCGGGCCCGTGCATATTTTTTCCCATTCTATATTTTAGCATTATCCAATGCATTCTTATTTACGACATACTGCTTTTGTATTGTTAATAACTAATCATGCATGCATCCAAATTAAACAAATTATATATGTAAAATGCTTAGAATTTCATCTAGTTTCACATTATGCCATTTTCATCCATGTTTAAGATGATTAAACTTGCTGTTTGCTTTATTTTGCTCAAATGCCATGTTAAAATGATTTATTTCATAACTAAATAACCGTAGCTCGGTTTTAAATGTTCTTTATATGTAAATGGGGTGGAAAAATGCCTAGTTTAACATGGTGCACTTTATTTTCCTGTTTAACAACCTTAAAATATGTTTTAGGGCAGAACAGTACCAAATTCATAATTTGCATATGAGGATTTTCCGGAATTGTTGTTTGTTGTTCCGGCCTCATTTAAACTTGCCTAAATAGTTAGTTTACTTATGTTTCACCCCTTGCCTTGTTTAACAACATTTAATATTGTTGACTAGCTTATAACGAGATTAAACTAAATATGTCAATGTGGTGTTTTGTCAATATGCAACTCGTTGCATATTGAGCTCCATTTAACTTGTAGTATTGTTTGTTGCACTTTGCCATGCCATGCCTCATTAAACCGGACACGCATCATACTTGTTTGTGCATCATGCCATGATTATGCGATGGTTGTTTACTATGTTGTTTGCTTCTTTCGGGTGTTGCTTCTTAGTTCCGGTAATGTTGCGATTGTGAGGATTCGTTCGACTACTCCCGTTCGTCTTCTTCATGGACTCGTTCTTCTTCCTTGCAGGATTTCAGGCAAGATGACCGCTACTACTCGATCTCACTACTATCATTGCTATGCTAGTTGCTTCGTTCTATCGCTATGCTGCGTTACCTATCTTTTGCTCATCAAGCCTCCTAAATTGCCATGAACCTCTAACCTTTGACACCATTCCTAGCAAACCATTGATTGGCTATGTTACCGCTTTGCTCAGCCCTCTTATAGCGTTGCTAGTTGCGGTGAAGTTGAAGATTTCTCCATGGTGGATGTGGGTTTATGTTGGGATATCACAATATCTCTTATATTATTAATGCATCTATATACTTGGTAAAGGGTGGAAGGCTCGGCCTTATGCAGGTGTTTTGTTCCACTCTTGCCGCCCTAGTTTCCGTCATACCGGTGTTATGTTCCCGGATTTTGCATTCCTAACGCGGTCGGGTGATTTATGGGACCCCCGACGGTTCGCTTTGAATAAAACTTGTCCAAAGAAGGCCCAACATTAATGTTTACCATTTGCCTCACCACCACCTACTTTTCCCTTGGGAGTCGCTCTCTCGAGGGTCATCTTTATTATAGCCCCCGGCCAATGCTTGTCTAAGTGTTGGTCCAAACCAGAGCCACTTGCGGTGCCGCCCTAGGCAACTTGGGTTATCGTCGGTTGCGTCACGTAGTGTTCATCCGGTGTTGCCCCGAGAACGAGATATGTGCAGCTCCTATCGGGATTGTCGGCGCATCGGGCGGCTTTGCTGGTCTTGTTTTACCATTGTCGAAATGTCTTGTAATCCGGGATTCCGAGACCGATCGGGTCTTCTGGGAGAAGGTCTATTCCTTCGTTGATCGCGAGAGCTTGTCATGGGCTAAGTTGGGACACCCTGCAGGTTTAAACTTTCGAGAGCCGTGCCGCGGTTATGTGGCGATGGGAATTTGTTAATGTCGGTTGTAGATAACTTGACACCAGATCCAAATTAAAACGCATCAACCGAGTGTGTAGCCGTGATGGTCTCTTCTCGGAGTCCGGGAAGTGAACACGGTTTCCGTGTTATGTTTGACGTAAGTAGGTGTTCAGGATCACCTCTTGATCATTGCTAGCTTCACGACCGTTCCGCTTGTTTCTCTTCTCGCTCTCATTTGCGTATGTTAGCCACCATTTCATGCTTAGTCGCTGCTGCAACCTCACCACTTTACCCCTTCCTTTCCCATTAAGCTTTGCTAGTCTTGATACCCATGGTAATGGGATTGCTGAGTCCTCGTGGCTCACCAGATACTTCCAAAACCAGTTTGCAGGTGCCTATGTTACCGAGCAGGTGACGCAACCAAGCTCGAGGAGGAGCTCGATGAAGATCTTGCCCTTTGTGTTGTTTCGCTCTAGTTGATCAGTAGTGGAGCCCAGTTGGGGTCGATCGAGGACCTTTTGTCGGATTTGGGGTTCTTCTTTTATTTTGGTTCCGTAGTCGAACCTTGATTGTATCTGGATGATGTAATGCTTTATTCATGTAATTGTGTGAAGTGGCGATTGTAAGCCAACTATGTATCTCTTTCCCTTATGTAATACATGGGTTGTGTGAAGATTACCTCACTTGCGACATTGCTTTCAATGTGGTTATGCCTCTAAGTCGTGCTTCGACACGTGGGAGATATAGCTGCATCGAGGGCGTTACAAGTTGGTAATCAGAGCCTTCCCCGACCTTAGGAGCCCCATTGCTTGATCGTTTTTAGCGGCCGAGTTGTGTCTAGTAAAATGTTTTGAGTCATTTAGGATTATATATATCGAGAGAGTTAGAATTCTTTTTACTCCTCGGTCCTTCGTCGCTCTGGTGAGGTCTCTGACGTAGAAGTTTTGACTCTCCTCTCCTCAAATTTCACTAAATTTTTTTAGGATCACGCGGGTATCTTGGAATCGTTCGATGGTTTTATGATGAGAACATTGTCTTGGTGCCTCTGTCAGGGGTTTAGTGGAAGTGTCCCGGGAGTTGAGCTCGAGGTGTTGTCGTCATAATTTTACCGTTGCAGTTCGGAATACCGAGTTTAGTATGCCGACATCGAAAATCTCTTTTATGCGATTGTTGGTGAGATAACCCGATAACCCAATCTTGAGGTGAGTACGGAGTATTGCCATGACTCGTATAACGGATGCTTTTGAAGGTTGAGGTACATGATTTCGAAGGTTTCTTGGTTATGTGTTGACGGATGGATCTGACTTGGATGTAGGTATTGTTAGTTTGGGTGAGATATATTGCTTCCTGTATCCCCAACACCGATTGCATAACCGAAAAGTTTCGGAGTTTTATAGGTGGGAATTCAAGTAGCTCCTAGAATATCTTTCGATGATGCATGATATGGGATTGGGTAAATCTCTATCATATGTGTTTGTTCCGGCTTATTCTGCAAGCCAATCCTTTGTTTTTGTTTTGAGTTGTGGTATTCGAGTTGCTTCAATGTCAAGTGTTGATTCCATACCTTTCTGAAATAGTGTTCTCATACTCTGATGTGAATACCAATCCTTCTTGATCATCGAGATTTTCATGTCAATTCTTTCCAACCGGTGTGCTTCTCTTCGAGATGATCCCATCATTCTCCCCATCTGCAAGATCAATTCTAAGTTTTCTCAACGGTGTTTCTTTCGTTCATCCCAAGTTGTCTTTGTTTTTCCCCACCCTTCCACCCTTTTCTTCAAGGACTCATTTATTTTAATCAAGTATCCATTTATTCATGTGAAGTCACTTCACTCTTTTCAATCAATGTTCTTATCCGGTGATCCCTCGTGAAGATGCTCACGAGCTTCAAGTTCATCATCCTCCTTTCTTTTTCTTCTCCGGTGGATCCAATTCAAGCTTTCGGTGTTGATCGTATTCCTTTCCTCGTGTCAAATGCTTTCTCATGCCGGTGCACCTCTCAATCACTCACCTCTTGCTATTCATTTGTTCTGGAGTGCTGAAGATATCTCACAAGATTTGTGCTTTCATTCTCAATCCGTTCAAGATATTTCGAGGTTGTTATCTCATTCAAGCCATTTAATTCTACCAGTGCAATCTTTATTTCAAGCAATCATTTTCAACGGTGTTTTCTTTTGAGTGGGCCCTAACCCACAGGTCTTTTCCCAGGATCTTACCCGACTCTTCTAATTTATCCGGAGTGATTCTCAAATTCCTTTCAAAGTTTGACGTAAGAATGAATTTTCATCAGTCATATTCCTTCTCCAAGATCGCTTTCATAATATTTTCATCGTGGGTTCATCATTTCTATTCTTCTTTGTTCCGAAGTGTCTCATCAATTTTGGTGGTTTTTGTCATCATTCTCAGCATGTGAAGACCGAAGAGGAGGTTCTCTTAAATCTTGTCCGTTCTCTTGAAGATTCATGGGTCTAGCTTGACGCCATCCTCTCATAATTGTATTTGATTGTGAGAATTCTTTTCTTACCATCCGGAGCATTTCATGAGTTGTTTCCAATTTTTTTCCTCCGAAGGCATCATGTCATAATTCTTCATTCTCAGCGTGTAGCTATCGTTCTCCAAATCTTACCGGTGCATCGTTCAAATATCCTCTAATTAGTCCATGATCTCTTTGTTCTCATGCATCTAAATCCCTTCAAGTATCTTCATTCATTTTCAAATTCTTCCCGGTGAATTGTGCCTTTGCTACGTTCATTTTCAATTCTTACGGTGGTTCGTTCAAGATTTCACCTCTTTCGTTATCATTTAATTCATTCGTTCTTTCCAATCCTACAGGTGGTTCGTTGAAGACCTTCCCAAGCTTGCGCCATATCTATCTTAATCCTTTCTTCGAGGATAAGTGGAATGCCAAATCCATTGTGGGTCATCAATTTAATTGATGAGGGATAAGCATAATGTAATTCTTATTCTTGTTTCTTCGAGTAAATTCAATTCCTTATTCCGGAGGTTCATCAAAAAATTCTTGGTTTCAATTGCTCATCCTTCTTTTTCGGAGTTCCAAGTTCTCTCGGTTATATAATCGCGAAGCTCCATCTAAATCATTGCAAGGCTTCACCTTGTGTTTTCAACTTCTCTTTCTTTTCATCATCCTTCTATTACCGGAGTTCTTCATGGAGGCTCTAAATGGTGGGTCGTCAAGGATTCTTTTCATTCTTCAATTGTTCTTCAAGATTTCGCTCGAAGTTATGACCCGCCAAGCTATACTCTAAAAATAAACATGATGCTCAACACATGTTTTGTTTTGAGGCGTTCAAGTATTCTTCTTCTTGCATTTCGAAGTGCAATTCTTTCTACCTTATCTTTTGAGATGGTGTTATGTCACTCTTGACAATTTCCTTCATGTTTCACGATTCACATGTTGTCAAGAACGAGGTATATTAAATCCATCAATCTCTTCGTTGGAGTTATCTTGGTAAAGATTTCACCTAAAGCCTTCCCTAAGGAATGTTGCTATTATGGTGTTTATCAATGATCCAAGTTTTCTCCTATCCTCTCGGCGAAAGCAGTTTTTCATCTCTTTGGTGCTCTCAATCAAATCAATGGTTTCCGTTAGTGGCCTGTTGTCACCTCATAGTTTTGAGATGTTTTCCATAAGCCCGCTACAAGCTTATTCATTTTGTTGTTGGTTTTCCCCAACAACCCCATTGTAATCTTCTCGGAATGGTGCTTTCCAAGCTCAATTGTGGCAGAAGTTGTCATTTCCCCCTCCATTCTGTTATTCCAATGATCTATCTTCTATTCTTTCTTCCGGAGGCATTGTGATGTTGCTCTTATCACTCATCATCTCATTTTGTAAATATCATGTAATTTTCCTTGCTTACCCGTTTAGCCGGAGTGTCGTGTTTTCATTCGAGTTCTCTCATCTTATCAAGTTTTGCCTCCCTTCTCAACCGGAGTGCGGTTTGTAATGTTTCTTACCCCTTGTGCCATTCTTTCAATTCCGGAGGCAGTGTGTGGTTGATTTCATCATGTATCCTCTCATCTTGTCAAGTTCATGTTCAATTCCTTCCATTTACAGTCGGAGTGCTGCCCGAATTTTTTTTTCCTCTCTCATCTTGTTTTAACCGGAGTGGTTACGAATTCTATATTGTCCATTAAACTCTTGATTCATGTCTTTGCAACCTTCAAGTTCTCGTAATGTTCCTTCTTCCACTTTTCTAACGGGATTGTTTGCAATCTCGTTCATCTCTGTTATTTTGTTTCTTTCAATTTGTTCAACCTCTCAAGGTTCTTTGGTTTCACTCATTGGTCAAAGAAGCAACTTAGTTTTACCTCTTCTCTTCCTCTTCCGTTTTCCCTCCGGTGCCATCCTAGATCTCGGGACGAGATCCTCTCATAGTGGTGGAGTGTTGTAACGCCCCGAGACCGATGCTCTAGTTGCCTTCCATTTATTTTCCGTTGTTGTCGTGTGTTTATTTTGTTTGTTGCATTATCATAATTATTTTGCATATTTCATTCCTCTACGTTGATGCCATGACCATGTAGAGTGACTTGTCTTATTTTGCTTCTTGCACCATGCTCATCTCACTTGTTATGTTGCATTGTACCCTTGTCATTTTGCATTTCATCATGCTCATCATGTGGGTTGCATTATTTCATGTTGTGTGTGCATCAGCCCTTGCAAACTCTCTCTCAAGCCATGCCCATGTATCATCACCTCTCCTTCCTCCTTCCTTCATGTTTTTTTTGCAAGTTTACATTATTTCCTTCTCCATTAATGTTCATTCTTTTCCGATGCTAGTTCACCATGCCTAAACCATCTCTGCCAATTTTAAGCTCTTTTGGACTTGATTTGGTTGGAATTAAATTGCCTCAAGTTTGAATTTAGTTCAAACTTGCGATAATTCTTTCTCTAAAATGCCCAAACCAATTATTTAAATTAGTGCATAATTCCAGCTTCGTGGGGATATTCTTATATCTCTCATCACCCCTCTGTTATCCCTGTGCTTTTCTGCTCATTTTCTGCTGAGGAAAATGAAAAAAAAAAAGCAGCAAGAGCGGCCTACAGGCCTCCTCCTCCCAGCCGGTCCAGCAGAAGCCTCAACGCAAAGACACCCTCGCTCTCTCCCATGGTGAATCCACGCTGGATACCCATCCGGACCCACCCGCGCTCTCTACTCCTATTTTCTTCCTCCTCCCGATCACCTCTCCTCTCACAAGATTATTCGGGGCACATGGCCACCGTGGCTACCACGGCGCCCACGCCTCCTTTTTAACCAGCGCCTCCTCCCTAGGGTTTCCCCTTCGTCCTCCCTTCCTCCTCCGCCCGCCGGCGGTAAGGGTAGCTCCACCTCGCCCCATCGCCGCCGCCCGACGCCATGGCGGCTTGTGCTCAAGCTTTCCCTGGCGTGAAAGCTCGTCGCCGACCCTTTCTTCATCCACGCGCATCGAGACGCCGCCATGACCCGTTCTCTGCGATCCAAGGCCGAGACGCCAAGTCCATCGATGTTGTCTTCCTCGCTTCACGGAACCGAGGACGCCGCCCGATCATCGCGTCGTCTTGCCGTCCCCATTCTCCTCCGACTCAGACACCTTCAAGATCACCCGCATGGTGAGAAGCCGCTTCTCTTCCCATCATCCTGCTTGAATTTGGCGGTAGGCATCACCCCGCCCCAACCCGAGGCCGTCCGCCATGGATGAGGTACTCGAGCTCCTCTGTTTATTTCTCTGCAAAGACGCACGCACGACACCGACGAGCAGCAGCTGCCGTCCTCGCCTTTATGCATTCACACCCACACCTCATCATCTTCCGCACCCGCGGCCCTTTGCGGCCAGCGGTTGCCGCATTCTTGTGCTTTCTGCTGCGTCGCCGGCAACCACCGTGAGCCATGCCTCCAAAGCTCGTCTGCTTTAGGTCTTTGGTTAAGAGCTGCTGGCTCCCATGTGTGGCACAAGCAGAGCAGCTAAGCGCATGGCTAGTAGAGAATCAGCCATCCGTGAGGTCCTTGGTTCAAACCCAGCTCCTCCCTTTTCATTTCTTTTTGTTGTTGATGTTGTTTCAGTTATTCCACATGCTCACCGACTGCTTTGCCGCCGCCACCTCGTTGTGTGCTGAATGTGGCCGAGGTCGAGTGTCTTGATCCCAAGGCCGGCACTTTCATTCCCAATTTAATCAGATCCGTCGAGCAATCCTACATAAGCGCTGAGCTGAATGTTGAACACAAGTTCTGTCCTAGCCGTTGGTCACCAAGCGATCAATAACCAAGGGTTTGGGGTTCAAATCGAGCGCCCTCTTTTGCTCTGTTCTTTTATTTCTTTTGCACACACCCACAACTGCTTGGGCCGAATCCTCATCTGGGCCGCTGCACCTAATGCTTCGGGCCCGTGCATATTTTTTTCCCATTCTATATTTTAGCATTATCCAATGCATTCTTATTTACAGAAAACGCCCCTGTTTTGTATTGTTAATAATTAATCATGCATGCATCCAAATTAAACAAATTATATATGTAAAATGCTTAGAATTTCATCTAGTTTCACATTATGCCATTTTCATCCATGTTTAAGATGATTAAACTTGCTGTTTGCTTTATTTTGCTCAAATGCCATGTTGCATCCAGCAGGAATTGAACCCGCAAATTTACCAATTATTTCATAACTAAATAACCGTAGCTCGGTTTTAAATGTTCTTTATATGTAAATGGGGTGGAAAAATGCCTAGTCTAACATGGTGCACTTTATTTTCCTGTTTAACAACCTTAAAATATGTTTTAGGGCAGAACAGTACCAAATTCATAATTTGCATATGAGGATTTTCCGGAATTGTTGTTTGTTGTTCCGGCCTCATTTAAACTTGCCTAAATAGTTAGTTTACTTATGTTTCACCCCTTGCCTTGTTTAACAACATTTAATATTGTTGACTAGCTTATAACGAGATTAAACTAAATATGTCAATGTGGTGTTTTGTCAATATGCAACTCGTTGCATATTGAGCTCCATTTAACTTGTAGTATTGTTTGTTGCACTTTGCCATGCCATGCCTCATTAAACCGGACACGCATCATACTTGTTTGTGCATCATGCCATGATTATGCGATGGTTGTTTACTATGTTGTTTGCTTCTTTTGGGTGTTGCTTCTTAGTTCCGGTAATGTTGCGATTGTGAGGATTCGTTCGACTACTCCCGTTCGTCTTCTTCATGGACTCGTTCTTCTTCCTTGCGGGATTTCAGGCAAGATGACCGCTACCCTGGATCTCACTACTATCATTGCTATGCTAGTTGCTTCGTTCTATCGCTATGCTACGTTACCTATCTTTTGCTCATCAAGCCTCCTAAATTGCCATGAACCTCTAACCTTTGACACCATTCCTAGCAAACCATTGATTGGCTATGTTACCGCTTTGCTCAGCCCCTCTTATAGCGTTGCTAGTTGCAGGTGAAGTTGAAGATTTCTCCATGGTGGACAGGGTTTATGTTGGGATATCACAATATCTCTTATATTATTAATGCATCTATATACTTGGTAAAGGGTGGAAGGCTCGGCCTTATGCCTGGTGTTTTGTTCCACTCTTGCCGCCCTAGTTTCCATCATACCGGTGTTATGTTCCCGGATTTTGCATTCCTAACGCGGTCGGGTGATTTATGGGACCCCCCTGACAGTTCGCTTTGAATAAAACTTGTCCAGCAAGGCCCAACATTAATGTTTACCATTTGCCTCACCACCACCTACTTTTCCCTTGGGAGTCGCTCTCTCGAGGGTCATCTTTATTATAGCCCCCCCGGGCCAATGCTTGTCTAAGTGTTGGTCCAAACCAGAGCCACTTGCGGTGCCGCCCCTAGGCAACTTGGGGTATCGTCGGTTGCCGTACGTAGTGTTCATCCGGTGTTGCCCTGAGAACGAGATATGTGCAGCTCCTATCGGGATTGTCGGCGCATCGGGCGGCTTTGCTGGTCTTGTTTTACCATTGTCGAAATGTCTTGTAAACCGGGATTCCGAGACTGATCGGGTCTTCCTGGGAGAAGGTCTATTCCTTCGTTGATCGCGAGAGCTTGTCATGGGCTAAGTTGGGACACCCCGCAGGTTTAAACTTTCGAGAGCCGTGCCGCGGTTATGTGGCGATGGGAATTTGTTAATGTCCGGTTGTAGATAACTTGACACGGATCCAAATTAAAACGCAACAACCGAGTGTGTAGCCGTGATGGTCTCTTCTCGGCGGAGTCAGGAAGTGAACACGGTTTCCGTGTTATGTTTGACGTAAGTAGGTGTTCGTGATCACCTCTTGATCATTGCTAGCTTCACGACCGCTCCGCTTGTTTCTCTTCTCGCTCTCATTTGCGTATGTTAGCCACCATTTCATGCTTAGTCGCCTGCAACCTCACCACTTTACCCCTTCCTTTCCCATTAAGCTTTGCTAGTCTTGATACCCATGGTAATGGGATTGCCGAGTCCTCGTGGCTCACCAGATACTTCAAAACCAGTTTGCGGTGCCTATGTTATCGAAAGGTGGCGCAACCAAGCTTGAGGAGGAGCTCGATGAAGATCTTGCCCTTTGTGTTGTTTCGCTCTAGTTGATCAGTAGTGGAGCCCAGTTGGGGTCGATCGAGGACCTTTTGTCGGATTTGGGGTTCTTCTTTTATTTTGGTTCCGTAGTCGAACCTTGATTGTATCTGGATGATGTAATGCTTTATTCATGTAATTGTGTGAAGTGGCGATTGTAAGCCAACTATGTATCTCTTTCCCTTATGTAATACATGGGTTGTGTGAAGATTACCTCACTTGCGACATTGCTTTCAATGTGGTTATGCCTCTAAGTCGTGCTTCGACACGTGGGAGATATAGCTGCATCGAGGGCGTTACACTTGATCTCACCATCCAATTTTTACTTGTGCTTTGCTCTCCTGTGCTTGTATCGTGCATGCTTGCATGTGGGACATGCACGCAAATCTTTGTACTAACCACGATACAATACACAATCATTCACACAAGCGTGTATCTTCTGTACTTCAGGTTCCAATGGGCAAACAATTTTCTTTGCTTCATTCGTGCTTCTATGGAGCAAATTATCTTCTGGAAGAATTTCTTTGAAAATACCTAACATCTCTGTGAAGCCCTTGTTTGATAGACCATTTGCTGCTTTAAATTTGAGAAGCGCCAGGGTGGCACTCAACCTGGAATATTTCTTTTTGCAACATGGATACAATTCTTTCTTGGAGTCTGCATCAATGGTTGGCAGATCCTTGTACCTAATCATATCCTTATCTGGGCCCTTGAAATCTACAATCATAGCAACAAAATCTGGCATATCAATCGTTGTCATCTGTGTCAACGTCTTGGTTTTCCAGTGGGCGTTTCGGCTTTCCGGTGTTCCATTGGTATCTTGACGCCTCTGCCCCGATGTTAGATTCAACATCCATGTGACACTGATCAGGGTTTGGCATCTCGCTGCCCTGGGTATCTTCATCCATGACCTCCTCTCACCGTGTCTGGTTCATCTATGAATCCCCTAGAGACTAAGTGCATCTGGACATCTGCAACTTCATGTGACTCTGTATTGGCACAATCAGTACATGGACACATGATGTAATCCGCATCACCAATTATCCTCTTTGTACTTTCAACCAAATTCATGAACTCTGTCATGCCATTGATAAAATTTGTGGTTTTCTGATTCTTCATCCATCAAGATCGTTCCATCTGTAGCACACAAATGCTAATTAAAAACAAAACAACAACATTAATACATGGATTAACTGCTGCCCAAAGATGCGTGCATAAATCACAAGGTTTTACTTTACTAATTACCGAGGGCGCTCCATGTTGTTATCCAGACGTGCAATGACAAAAATTAATGGCCAGTCAATTTACACACAGAGTACTAGTACAACACTATACTAAGGAATTGAATACCTTAATTAAGCCACTCATGAAAAGAATACCTTAATTAATTAGCCGTGCGGCGACCTCCACCCAGCAGACAGACAAGCATGATGCGGCGGCATGCCGAGACAGCAGGGTCGAGGAGCAAAGCTTAGTGCGGTTGCCGCCTGATGTTCGACCTCCACTATCCGGCCATCGACCGTGATGGACGTGCTCGAATCACGCCACCGCCGACCTCGATGGTTGAGCTCCTCCTATCTCCCACCGCAGACCGAGGATTGACCTCCTATGACGCCGCCACCGCCCACCGACCGAGGATTGACCTCTTCTCCGGTAGCCGCTGCCTAGGCCGCCGCCGCCATCTCTATATGCAGAGCGGCTGTTTTTTATGGATATCCGCGGAGCAGCTGTTTACACGGTATCTCACCGTAACTCAATTATATGGACATGGTAGTACATCACATACGGTTATGTAATGGCAACCATGCCTAACCTACATTGTCTTATCACACAGTTTGGTGTGGAAATCGTGTGTGACATTGTAATACCTAACACAAACGACATGTACAAACAATGTGCCGTATAGAACATATATATAGTGCCATTAGTAGTTCCCGACTGTTTAGCTTATCTCCACAGTTTCCCCATTTCCCCCAAATCCCTACATAGCCTCCAAATTCCCTTGCGTGGCACTGACATTGGGGGAATGTGGACAAGTGGTGCTGATGGTTTCGGTGCGGCTGCTCCTGCTCGTATCGCCGCCACGATGGTGGTCGCCGCCGAGCACTTGCCTAAGGTCATCAGAAGGCAGGTGTACTACGGATCAGAATCGTCCTGTCAGGTTCCAATCTATCTTGATCTTTTTAGCATGTCCGAAGTATAGCTCCTTGCTAAATCCGTCCTGAATGACCCCCCCACCCAGGAAAGCGATCTGCCGCCGGATCCGGAGCTTGACTCCAGACTCCCGCAACACGAGTTCGACCCCCCACCCAAAAGCTGAGTTCTGTGCACGGGCACACTCCCGCTCGACGTGTATGCATGGAGGGATTCGACATTGGCAGGCGGTTTCTTAGTTGCCCCTTAGAGGTTAGTGCTAATTAAGTTCATCATTTTACTTCAGTTAATGCCACCGCTCATCCAGAATACTATTTAACATTGGCAGGGATATGAGGCTTTTTCCTTTGTTAACTGGCTAGTGAAGAATGGCATGGCAGGGCTCGGAGTGTTATCACCAAGATTGCAGAAGATAACGTAAAGCTAAAGAAGAAACTAGTTGATCTGGAATGTAAAATCAGTATGATGAAGCAAGAAAGACTCAATCACATGCAACAGATGAAAGCAAGAGACAAGAAGGAACTAGCATGTGTAGTTGTGGTTGTCGCATTAGCCATGTTCTATGCGCTGTTAGGAATGATGATTAGGAGTTTTGTTTGACAGTATTGCTAAAGCACATCTAGATGTGCTCTAAGTAATGCATATCTAGGTCCTATGCCATTGATGTTACGTGAAGATTCGTGCATATATTTTTCTGTCTTTTTTCTTTTCCTTTCTAGTTTGATTATTACTAGCTTTATCAATAAGAAGAGCTCAATGTATTGCTTGCCAACTGTCCTACTCCATTCGTACCAATACCGGTGCATAATCCCAAAACTCGTTCCTTGTTTTTGTCCTGAAAAAGGAAACTAGCCAAACATCCAATAGGAGTCTTGCGCAACTGTGGGAATTTGGAGCGACTGGGTACAAATAATTGCAGTTGATTATATCAGCGGTTAGATAATACGTCAACCCCCGCTTCAATCTCCGCTTCAATTGGCAGTTCCTCTTCTCTGCATACCCTGCTTAAGTGTCCACCATCTTCATCGTCCCCGACAGGCCGCGCTACACACTGGTACACACTCTGCAGCCATGTCGAGCGACAGCGAGGACGATAGTTCGGCTAGCAGTCTGGCGCCTGATGATAGGTCAACATCGGAATCACCCCGCTTGTCTTCCATGAGTCTGGCGTCGAGCCCAGATCTCGATTATATCCGGTTCATGGAAGGGACACCGCCTCCGAAGTCGTCAGACGACAACCAGATGGATGAGGAGCCGTCGGAGGACGAAGAAGAGGACGACAATGATGAGGAGGAGGAATGGTCAAACGAGGAGGAGGAGGACGATGACAACAACGACGATCACGACGGCGGCGGCGATGAAAAGCCAACGGTCAGCGGCAAGAAGCGTCCTTGCCAAGAAGATGTCGCGGGGCCATCCAACAAGAACAACAAGAAGAAGAATGACTAAATTAAGCAGACTGTATATATCTCTGTTTATCCTGTCAATCTCATCGCAGACGGTTAGTAATAAGTATTCGACAGAGATCTTCTACATTATCGCCAACAGGTTGGTTTGTTGAACTGTGTGCCCTGACGAGCACACAATTCATAAAAAAAGACTGTATGGGCTCTCTATAATGATCGCACACAATTCTGATTACCGACATGTTTGCCGGGTATGACACACATCTTGTTACACCGAATCGTTTATGTTCACCTCACTCATCGCAAATGGTTGATCGGAGTGAATTGTATGCCGTATATCGCACCACTACAAAAAAAGACACATCCGTGACATTTTGGGCCGAACGAATATTTTTTCTGTCATACGTATGACACTTCTATGATGATAATTGTGACAAAACCCGGTATCATCATAGATGTGGTGGGCTCCTACTTCTATGACAAAAAATTGTGACAGAAAATGGGCTTTTCGTCCTGGGAGGGCCAGAGACGCAGCTGCATGACATTCTTTGGGCCGTCCATGACCGAAAAAACCATGGTAGAAGCGAGGGGAAGGAAAATTTCGGGGAGTTCCCGGTTACGGTGGGAGGCCGGGGGCCGAGCGATGCGCGTTTCTCTCATACAGGTACGCGTGTGTGTGCGAGGCATTGGCTGTAACTGAACCCGAGCAAGGCGTTGGGCTCTAACTGAATCCGAGCGATTGCACTGCAGGCTATGCGTTACTGAACCCGAGCGATCGATCGATTGTCGTTAATCGAACTTCGATCAGCGATTCGCCGCTCTGCTGCTAATCGAAGCCGATCGATCTGCCTCTAGGATGAGCAGTGAGCATTGCGGGGGTTGGTGTTGGGGAACGTAGTAATTTCAAAAATTCCTCGCACACGCAAGATCATGGTGATGACATAGCAATGAGAGGGAGAGTGTTGTCCACGTGCCGTCATAGACCGTGGCGAAGCGTTAGCACAACGCAGATTGATGTAGTCGTCGTCTTCACGATCCGACCGATCCAAGCACCGAGCGTCGGCACCTCCGAGTTCAAAGCACACATTCAGCTCGATGGCGATCCCGGGCTCCGATCCAAAGCAAAGCTTCGGGGATGAGTTCCACAAGACGACGCGTGGTGGCGATGATGATGCTCTACGGCGCAGGCTTCGCTAAACTCATGACGATATGACCGAGGTGGAATATGGTGGAGGGGGGCACCGCACACGGCTAAGGAACGATCCGTAGATCAACTTGTGTGTCTAGGGTGCCCCCCCGCCCCCGTATATAAAGGAGCCAAGGGGGGAGGAGGCGGCCGACCAAGGAGGGCGCGCCAAGGGGGGAGTCCTACTCCCTTCTTTCCTAGTTGGAGTAGGAGAAGGGGGAAGGAGGAGGAGGAGGAAGGAAGGGCGCGCCCCTCTCCTTGTCCTATTCAGACTAGGGAGGGAAGGGGGCGCGGCCCACCTCTTGCCTCCTCTCCTCTTCTCCCTTATGGCCCATGTAGGTCCAATAACCCCGGGAGGTTCCGTAACCCCCCACTCGATAAATGCCGATTTCACGGAACACTTCCGATGTCCAAACATAGGCTTCCAATATATCAATCTTTATGTCTCGACCATTTCGAGACTCCTCGTCATGTCCGTGATCACATCCGGGACTCCGAACAAACTTCGTACATCAAAACTTATAAACTCATAATAAAACTGTCATCGTAACATTAAGCGTGCGGACCCTACGGGTTCGAGAACTATGTAGACATGACCTAGAACTATTCTCGGTCAATAACCAATAGCGGAACCTGGATGCCCATATTGGTTCCTACATATTCTACGAAGATCTTTATCGGTCAAACCGCATAACAACATACGTTGTTCCCTTTGTCATCAGTATGTTACTTGCCCGAGATTCGATCGTCGGTATCCAATACCTAGTTCAATCTCGTTACTGGCAAGTCTCTTTACTCATTACGTAATACATCATCCCGTAACCAACTCATTGGTTACATTGCTTGCAAGGCTTTATAGTGATGTGCATTACCGAGAGGGCCCAGAGATACCTCTCCGACAATCGGAGTGACAAAACCTAATCTCGAAATACGCCAACCCAATATCTACCTTTGGAGACACCTGTAGTACTCCTTTATAATCACCCAGTTACATTGTGACGTTTGGTAGCACCCAAAGTGTTCCTCCGGTAAACGGGAGTTGCATAATCTCATGGTTTCAGGAACGTGTATAAGTCATGAAGAAAGCAATAACAATATACTAAACGATCAAGTGCTAGGCTAACGGAATGGGTCATGTGAATCACATCATTCTCCTAATGATGTGATCCCATTAATCAAATGACAACACATGCCTATGGTTAGGAAACATAACCATCTTTGATTAATGAGCTAGTCAAGTAGAGGCATACTAGTGACGTTATGTTTGTCTATGTATTCACACATGTATCATGTTTCCGGTTAATACAATTCTAGCATGAATAATAAACATTTATCATGATATGAGGGAATAAATAATAACTTTATTATTGCCTCTAGGGCATATTTCCTTCAGTCTCCCACTTGCACTAGAGTCAATAATCTAGATTACATAGTCATGATTCTAACACCCATGGTTCACATCATCATGTGACCAACACCTAAAGGGTTTACTAGAGTCAATAATCTAGTTCACATCGCTTATGTGATTAACACCCAAAGAGTACTAAGGTGTGATCATGTTTTGCTCATGAGAGAAGCTTAGTCAACGGGTCTGTCACATTCAGAGCCGTATGTATTTTGCAAATATTCTATGTCTATAATGCTCTGCACGGAGCTACTCTAGCTAATTGCTCCCACCTTCAATATGTATCCATATTGAGACTTAGAGTCATCTGGATCAGTGCCAAAACTTGTATCGTCGTAACCCTTTACGATGAACCTTTTTGTCACCTCCATAATCGAGAAACATATCCTTATTCCACTAAGGATAATTTTGACCAATGTCCATGATCTACTCCTAGATCACTATTGTACTCCTTGCCAAACCAGGCCAGAGTATACAATAGGTCTGGTCCATAGCATGGCATACTTTTATAGAACCTATGACTGAAGCATAGGGAATGACTTTCATTCTCTTTCTATTTTCTGCTGTGGTCGGGATTTAAGTCTTACTCAATTTCATACCTTTGCAACACAGGCAAGAACTCTTTCTTTGATTGTTCCAGTTTGAACTACTTCAAAATCTTGTCAAGGTATGTACTCATTGAAAAAAATTATCAAGCGTCTTGATCTATCTCAATAGATTTTGATGCTCAATATGTAAGTAGCTTTGCCGAGGTCTTTCTTTGAAAAAACTCCTTTCAAACACTCCTTTATGCTTTGCAGAATAATTCTACATTATTTCCGATTAACAATATGTCATTCACATATACTTATCAGAAATGTTGTAGTGCTCCCACTCACTTTCTTGTAAATACAGGCTTCACCGCAAGTCTGTATAAAACTATATGCTTTGATCAATTTATCAAAGCGTATATTCCAACTCCGAGATGCTTGCACCAGTTCATAGATGGATTGCTGGAGCTTGCACATTTTGTTAGAACCTTTAGGATTGACAAAACCTTTTGGTTGTATCATATACAACTCTTATTAAATAAATCCATTAAGGAATGTAGTTTTGACATTCATTTTCCAAATTTCATAAAATGTGGCAATTGCTAACATGATTCGGATAGACTTTTAAGCATCGATACGAGTGAGAAAGTCTCATCGTAGTCAACCCCTTGAACTTGTCAAAAACCTTTCGCAACAAGTCGAGCTTTATAGACAGTTACATTACCATCAGCGTCAGTCTTCTTCTTAAAGATCCATTTATTCTCTATGGCTTGCCGATCATCGGGCAAGTCCACCAAAGTCCACACTTTGTTCTCATACATGGATCCCATCTCAGATTTCATGGCCTCCAGCCATTTTGCGGAATCTGGGCTCATCATCGCTTCCTCATAGTTCGTAGGTTTATCATGGTCTAGTAACATGACTTTCAGAACAGGATTACCGTACCACTTTGGTGCGGACCGTACTCTGGAAGATCTACGAGGTTCTGTAGTAACTTGATCTGAAGTTTCATGATCATCATCATTAGCTTCCTGACTAATTGGTGTAGGAATCACTGGAACTGATTTCAGTGATGAACTATTTTCCAATTCGGGAGAAGGTACAAATTACCTTATCAAGCTCTACTTTCCTCCCACTCACTTCTTTCGAGAGAAACTCCTTCTCTAGAAAGGATCCATTCTTAGCAACGAATGTTTTGCCTTTGGATATGTGATAGAAGGTGTACCCAACAGTTTCCTTTGGGTATTCTATGAAGACGCACTTCTCCGATTTGGGTTCGAGCTTATCAAGTTGAAAACCTTTTTCATATAAGCATCACAACTCCAAACTTTAAGAAACGACAGCTTAGGTTTACTGATAAACCATAGTTCATACGGTGTCATCTCAACGGATTTAGATGGTGCCCTATTAAACGTGAATGCAGCTATCTCTAATGCATAACCCCAAAACAATAGTGGTAAATCGGTAAGAGACATCATAGATCGCACCATATCTAGGAAAGTACGATCGACGTTCGGACACACCATTACATTGTGGTGTTCCAGGTGGAGTGAGCTGCGAAACTATTTCACATTGTTTCATATGAAGACCAAACTCGTAACTCAAATATTCATCTCCACGATCAGATCACAGAAACTTTATTTTCTTGTTACGATGATTTTCCACTTCACTCTGAAATTCTTTGAACCTTTCAACTATTTCACACTTATGTTTCATCAAGTAGATATACCCATATCTGCTCAAATCATCTGTGAAGGTCACAAAATAACGATACCCGCCACGAGCCTTATACTCATTGGTCTGCATACATCAGTATGTATTATTTCCAACAAGTTTGTTGCTCGTTCCATTGTTTCGAAGAAGGAGTTTTAGACATCTCGCCCAAAGGCACGGTTCGCAAGCATCAAATGATTCATAACCAAGTGATTCTGAAAATCCATCTTTATGGAGTTTCTTCATGCGCTTTACACCGATATGACCCAAACGGCAGTGCCACAAATAAGTTGCACTATTATTATTAACTTTGCATCTTTTGGCATCAATATTATGAATATGTGTATCACTATGATCGAGATCCAATAAACTATTTTCATTGGGTGTATGACCATTGAAGGTTTTATTCATGTAAACAGAACAACAAATATTCTCTGACTTTAAATGAATAACCGTATTGCAATAAACATGATCAAATCATATTCATGCTCAACGCAAAAGCTAAATAACATTTATTTAGGTTTAACACTAATCCCGAAAGTATAGGGAGTGTGTGATGATGATCATATCAATCTTGGAACTACTTTCAACACTCATCGTCACTTCCCCTTCAACTAGTCTCTGTTTATTCTGTAACTCCTGTTTCGAGTTACTAAATTATTTAGCAACCGAACAAGTATCAAATACTCAGGGGCTGCTATAAACACTAGTAAGGTACACATCAATAACCTGTACATCAAAATATACCCTTGTTCACTTTGCCATCCTTCTTATCCACCAAATATTTGGAGTAGTTCCACTTCCAGTGACCATTTCCTTTGCAGTAAACGCACTCAGTTTCAGGCTTAGGTCCAGCTTTGGGCTTCTTCACGGGAGTGACAACTTGTTTGCCATTCTATTTGAAGTTTCCCTTTCTTTCCCTTTGCCCTTTTCTTGAAACTAGTGATCTTGTCAATCATCAACACTTGATGCTCTTTCTTGATTTCTACCTTCGTCGATTTCAACATCACGAAGAGCTTGAGAATCACTTTCGTCATCCCTTGCATATTATAGTTCATCACGAAGTTCTACTAACTTGGTGATGATGACTAGAGAATTCTGTCAATCAATATTTTATCTAGAAGATTAACTCCCACTTGATTCAAGCGATTGTAGTACCCAGACAATCTGAGCACATGCTCACTAGTTGAGCGATTCTCCTCCATCTTTTAGCTATAGAACTTGTTGGAGACTTCATATCTCTCAACTCGGGTATTTGCTGGAAATATTAACTTCAACTCCTGGAACATCTCATATGGTCCATGACGTTCAGAACGTCTTTGAAGTCCCGATTCTAAGCCGTTTAAGCATGGTGCACTAAACTATCAAGTAGTCATCCTTTTGAGCTAGCCAAACATTCATAACGTCTGCATCTGCTCCTGCAATAGGTTTGTTACCTAGCAGTGCATTAAGGACATAATTCTTCTATGTAGCAATGAGGATAAACCTCAGATCACTGATCCAATCCGCATCACTGCTACCAACATTTTTCAACACAATTTTCTCTAGGAACATATCAAAATAAACATATGAAAGCAACAACGTGAGCTATTGATCTACAACATAATTTTCAAAATACTACCAGGACTAAGTTCATGATAAATTTAAGTTCAATTAATCATATTACTAAGGAACTCCCACTTAGATAGACATCCGTCTAATCCTCTAAGTGATTACGTGATCCATATCAACTAAACCATAACCGATCATCACGTGAGATGGAATAGTTTTCAATGGTGAACATCACTATGTTGATCATATCTACTATATGATTCACGCTCGAACTTTCGGTCTCCGTGTTCCGAGGCCATATCTGCATATGCTAGGCTCGTCAAGTTTAACCTGAGTATTCTGCGTGTGTAAAACTGGCTTGCACCCGTTGTAGATGGACGTAGAGCTTATCACACCGATCATCACGTGGTGTGCAGGCACGACGAACTTTGGCAGCGGTGCATACTCGGGAGAACACTTCTTGATAATTAGTGAGAGATCATCTTAAAATGCTACCGTCAATCAAAGCAAGATAAGATGCATAAAAGATAAACATCACATGCAATCAATATAAGTGATATGATATGGCCATCATCATCTTGTGCTTGTGATCTCCATCTCCATGCAAAGTCATGATTACCATCGTCACCGCACGACACCTTGATCTCCATCGTAGCATCATTGTCGTTCGCCATCTATTGCTTCTCGACTATCGCTACCGCTTAGTGATAAAGTAAAGCAATTACGTATGCGTTGCATTTCATACAATAAAGCGACAACCATATGGCTCCTGCCGATTGCCGATAACCGGTTACAAAACATGATCATCTCATACAATAAAATATAGCATCACGTCTTGACCATATCACATCACAACATGCCCTGCAAAAACAAGTTAGACGTCCTCTACTTTGTTGTTGCAAGTTTTACGTGGCTGCTACGGGCTTAGCAAGAACCTTTCTTACCTACGCATCAAAACCACAACGATAGTTCGTCAAGTTAGTGATGTTTTAACCTTCGCAAGGACCGGGTGAGGGAGTCCTGGACTAGGGGGTGTCCGGATAGCCGGACTATCAATATCCGCCGGAATCCCATACTACGAAGATAGAAGATTGAAGACTCCGGCTCGTCTCCGGAAGGTACTTTCCTTGGCGTGGAAGGCAAGCTTGGCGATACGGATATGTAGATCTCCTACCATTGTAACCGACTCTGTGTAACCCTAGCCTCTCCGGTGTCTATATAAACCGGAGGGCTTTAGTCCGTAGGACAACATACATTACAACAATCATACCATAGGCTAGCTTCTAGGGTTTAGCCTCCTTGATCTCGTGGTAGATCTACTCTTGTACTACCCACATCATCAATATTAATCAAGCAGGACGTAGGGTTTTACCTCCATCGAGAGGGCCCGAACCTGGGTAAAAACATTGTGTCCCTTGTCTCCTGTTACCATCCGCCTAGACGCACAGTTCGGGACCCCCTACCCGAGATCCGCCGGCTTTGACACCGACATTGGTGCTTTCATTGAGAGTTCCTCTGTGCTGTCACCGATAGGCTCGATGGCATCTTCAATTGACAACGCTGTTCTGGGTGAGACTTTTCTCCCCGGACAGATCTTCGTATTCGGCGGCTTTGTACTGCGGGCCAATTCCCTTGGCCATCTGGAGCAGATCGAAAGCTACGCCCCTGGCCGTCAGGTCAGATTTGGAAGTTTAAACTTCACGGCCGATGCCCGCGGAGACTTGATCTTCGACGGACTCGAGCCACAGCCAAGCGCGCCGCAGTGCAACGATGGGCATGACCTAGCTCTGCCGTCGGACAGTGCCTTGGTGGCCGCACTCGAATCAGCTCCGGCCATCAGCCCAGAGCCGATCGCCCATAACGAGGGCCGGTGGTTAGACGCCGCCCTGGGGGCTTCAACATCCACGGCGATGGAGCCGAACACTGATCTTGTCCCCTGCAAAACTCGTGATTCCGAGGCGCCGGACTCCTCGCCGGACTCCATGCCCCCTGCGCCCCCGCCAATCGATTCAGATTGGGCGCCGGTTATGGAATTCACCGCCACGGACATCTTCCTGCACTCGCCCTTCGGCGATATCCTGAATTCACTGAAGCACCTCTCGCTATCGAAGAATTCTGGCGGACTATGGCGGGACGGTTGGAGTTCGGACGACGAAGAAATTGAGCCCACCCACCACCCACTTTGTAGCCACTGCCGAGGATTTAACCGACATGCTGAACTTCGACTCGGCGACATCGATGCTATGGACGACGATGCCGGAGACGAACAGGAGCCAGCGCCCACAGGGCCCTGGAAGGCCACCGCGTCATACGACGTACATATGGTGGATACCCCAAAGGAAGGGGATGGCGAAAAAGCAGCGGAGGAAGATTCTCTAAAGAAGCAGCCCAAACGCCGACGTCGTGGCGCGCTCTAAATCCCGCCACAACAAGAATGGAGATTCCGCACGGAGACAATAACACTCCGGAGAGTCAGAAGACGATCCCCTCCCGCAAGATTCAGCCTGAGAGGACGCGAAGCAAGCCCTCACCACA